>VZTL01042431.1:0-10617 GCA_013400535.1 Scopus umbretta | reverse complement strand
GGCGGGCGGGCTCGGGGGGGGCTGCTCTGCCCGCCGCTCTGCCCGCCCGCCGGTTCCCTGCTCGGGGCCGGGCGCCCTGGGCGAGGCAGCGTTGCGGGTGCCTTACGGGTGGAAAGGTGGTGCTCGTGGTAGTATCGCTGCCTCTTACAAAGCTGTGGAACAGATGGAGCGTGTTAAAGCTGCGGGCACTTATTTCGGCAAAAGTAGTGGCTTTTGCCAGGTTTCCCGTGGATAAAGTTTTGTTTTTTTTTTTTTTTTTTAACACCAGAATTTCTGGTTCCGAACTTGGACTGCGTGGTAGCTATGTTCTGGCCTAAATGAAGGGATGATTAGCGAGTTGGCTGGAATTTCCAAAGTTCAAAAAAAACGATTTTTTGTTGTTTTTTAAATAAAATAGAGCCTTATTAGGGCTTTAGTTGTTAATGTTCTAATGGAAACAGTTTTCCAAATGATCCCTGTGGTGTTCATTTATTTGTTATTGTTATTCCCTTATTTGCATATTTGATCGGCTCTAGTGTGGCAATGAGTGATCAGAAAGTGTGAAAAGAAAACGGGGCGTTAGGAGGGCTCTCAAAGAAAATCAGGCTACTCTGATTCATATGGGTTTAAAAATCCAACTTAGATACAGTATTAATTTGCAAAATATGAAGACTATCCAGTAATTGGGTTGTTACTCTGTGCCCAGTCATGATTACATGGTGCTGTTATCAGAAAATTGATTTACAGACGTAGCTGTAGAGCTCAACAAAATAAAGTCTGGAACCTGCATGTTTGGAGTACGTAAATCCTGAGTAGCAAGGCAGCGTGCTAACTTTGGGATTCCCATGCAGATTCAGGCCCTGTGACTGCAGAAGGCATTTGGATCATTTTAAATGCTTGAGTTTTTCTTAACTGCTGCTGCCTTCTACTTCTTTTTTTAAACATATAAGAAGGCGTCTTCTGTGATAATGACAGATTATTGTAGTGCACTCCCCTATTCTCTTCATGGAGATTCTGTTATTTATAGTTACTGAAGACATAAAGATGATTTTAGTTGAAATGCTTTTCTGATAAAAGAGTTAATTTAAAAATCAAATTTTATATATAGTTTTTTAGGTAACGTGCTCATCTAAAAATGAAAGTCATGTTCTTGCTTCTCAAATTTACTCCTCAGTCTTTATAAGTATGTTGAAATTTGTATGACTTCCGAGCTTTTATACTTCCTTTCTGGCACTGTCAGAAAGAGACGTGGTCGGTCTAGTCACCTTAAGTGGCTGAAACTCCCCCATACCCTTCTGAATTGGCTGAGGTCTATGCTCGAGAGTCCCCGTTTACAAACAGTACTGTTTGTTTTGGTTTGGTTGGTTTTGGTTTTTTTAGTACAATGCTTGCAGTAAGATATAGTGAACATGGAGTATAGACACATGTGCATGAAATGCACAAGTCATTCATGTTTTACAGCTGACAGCAAAGTATCATTTAAGACCCTATCCTGTGGGACGTAATGCATATCTTCATGTTTATGTATAGTAAATTATGAATTACATTTTTGCCAGTAAAAATAAATTTTATTGAGAATTTTCTCTTTCCCTTCCTTGAGCAATAAAACACTGTTTCATTCATTGCTACTGTGATAATTAGCAGCTAGGAGCAGATTATAAAGGTACTCAGTAGTTGGCCAGTCTGCAACCCCTGAAATTTTGGTTACTTTAAACAACCTAAACTTCTTTAAATATTTAGCAAAACTCGTCGTCACAGTTACCAACAGTATTTTCTTATTTTATGTTCCAAACTGGAAGATGTTGCACTTCAAGTAAGTGAGATAGTCAGTACCATAAGGAATATATATAACTGCAAGAAGCATCCTAGTGTAAATTCCACATGGTATAGAAGCAGCACTATGTATAAGCAGAATTTGAGTTCCCCGTGCTTACTAAACACTTCTATATGCACTAGTTAAATCAGTATTTTTATTTAATCCTGAAATATATCAAATAGATTTTATTCAGCACCTTTTGACTTTAGTAGCAAATTTCTTCTTGAATAACAAAGCTATTGTCTAATGTCCAAAAGAAGGACTTTGTGTGAACTGTGTCATTTTACTCAGATGAGTTTTATGGAAGTAAAAGCAAAATAAACCCCATTTTTAGGGTAGAAGAGGGAAACATAAAATGTAATGAAACTTTACTACCCCTTGTGCTGTGCAATCTGTCATGTTAATAACTCCACTAACATTGCTTTCACTTAATTTAATGCTGATTGCCTTTAACATTTACTAAACAGTCTTGAAAATTGCTGTAGCTTAGCCTGGGACGTTTGTGATTAGCTGCACCGATTTGAAATGGCCAATTTGGATGATGACAGAACCTCCTCCGCGCATGCTTTTTTAAACTTTGGTAAGTGTGCAGTTCTGTGTTTTGGTTTTGTTTGTGGCTATTTAACTCAACAAAAAATAACTGTGTGTTTTGTGTTTCATGCAGTGTGTTGTGCTAGCAATTTTTTAGCACTGTACAGTAGAACTTAAAAATTTGAGCTCTTTCAGTGAAAATTTCTAAAAATTGGAATTTAGTTAGATTGAAATCTACTGTTCAGATCTTTCTGTTTTATTTGTGTTTGGTGTTCTTGTAAGTATCTCTCAGTGTAACAATCTCTGACCTGAAATTTCTCTTTAAGGTGACGGGCATGTGGAAGGTGCGCTAAGAATAGTGTTTAGATTTAACTCCTAAAAAACCCCAATGTGACTGTTTAGAGAAAAGGAGTAAAATTTCCAGTAATTGGTCATTGTTCCAAAGCTTGGCTCTTGGAAATTAAGTTGAAGCAAAATAAAGCCCCTTGGCACAGCTTCTCTTCAGAAGCTAGAATATATGAAGTTGTCAAGACCGTTACTGTTTTAGCTCAATGTATTTTGAAAAGAGTTTGACTGGAACAAATGTGTCCATATGTGAAGCTAGCTGATCCGAGGAAAACTGTAAAGGACTCTTATTTAGTCTGTGTTGAAACACAGAAGCAACACAAGGGCTAGCCGAGAGTAACCAGGTGAGGGGATTTCAGCTGTCTCTTGCCACAACTGAGTCACTTGAACTACCCTGCCCTGCCTGTGGCATTTCTGTTTTGCCTCTCAATGTCAAAGGACATGTGAAGTGTTGACATTGTAATTAAAAAAAAAAAATAAAATTACTCTTTCCTAATTATTATATTGATACTTGATGTTTCTGTTTTTATGATGCAAAATAAACATGTTTAGTAGTTTTAAGAGCTATTGTTTTGAGTTCTCAGAAGTGGTAATGATTGTCTTGAATATCCTGAATGATTTCCTGACTTGCTTGTAGCATTTACAAGGCTTGTGTGGTAGACTTTGGCATTTTGGTGTATTTTGGTTGCGTGAAGCTCCAGGGTACTGGCATGACAGACAATGTTTCATTTCTGATGTTTAGCAACTTCTGTGTGTTGTTAGTTACTGTAAATCCTGAAATCAGTAATTTCCTTTAAGTATAATGGACTGTAGAGAGAAGTCACTTGAGGTGACTAGGAAGTAGAGAAAGCACAAAATAAATTGGTACGTGTTTTTTTCCTCTCCATGAAATTCTAACTGAATTATATGCACAGTCTAACACGTGATTTTTCTTGATAAATGATAGTTGAAAAGTTTTGTCACTTTAAAACTGTTTAAATGAAACTATTACGAGATTTTACTCATTTTTACCTGTGTTGTTATCATCACTCAACCTAGGTAACACTTTGTACCTTATGTTTACTCCTAATGTTTATTCAGGTAAAGGAATACCTTAATACCTTTCACTTCTTCCTCCCCTAGCCCCTCTCCTGGGGTTTCCTTACCGTGTTTTCATTGAATTGTAAAACAGTTTAATTTGGAAGGGATGTTAGGAGGTCACCTACTCCAGCCTCTTGCTCAGAGCAAGGTCAGCCATGAGATCATAGTTTCCTCCTGTATTTAGTGATTAAAAATCCCCACCAGCAACAGCACAGTCAGTACATGTTAAGTTCATAGAATCAGAGTTCAGATATTTACATATGTGAGAAGTGAATTTGCCTTCTAGTGGAAGTGCTTCTGAAAATTACTTTCTGATATCACCTTGCTCAACCACATGGGTCTGGACTTAAAAGCAGTTGCATTTCCTGGCAGACAACTGTTAGAATAAACGGTATTGTATTTGACGGCATTTCTTTCCAGTACTGTATTAAGTCTGAGCTCAGGAGAGATTGCAAGAGAAGTCTCAAGGGAAAGAAAATGTGATGGTGGGAGAATATGATTTGTTCGTATGATATAATTTCTTAAACTTCGCTGTGTGAAGAAATACAATCCTCTTTGGACCCAGTGACTTATGTAATGTGAAGATGTTCTTTCCCATAATAATACCAGGTAATGAAAGTTACTGTGATCTGAGATCCAGAACTTGTTTGTGTCTCAAGTGTTGGATTACATCTAGAACTAGTGTCGCATTAAAGGACTGTGGTCAGTTTTTATTCTCATCAAGTCTAGAAAGAAATCTGGTATTCTCAGGGTTTTTTTTGTTTGTTTGGTCTGTGCTGATTTAATTCTGCAAGTAAATGTTTTCTTTTCCTCTTCTGGCATGTGAAACGTTGGAAGTAAAATTCTTGCCACGTTGCTTCCATTGGTTGTGATAAAACTTCAGGGAGGGTATTTGGTTGTTTGTTTTTTGTAAAATTCTGTACTTCGAAAAATTTGAATAATCAATCCTTGTTGAAGTACGCAAATCTTTATCCTCAGACTAGGTCCAGAATTCCATTCTGATGCCTATTTTTCTTTAATGTCTGCAATTGCTGCCATCTTCAAGGATGTGTGGGTGTTCAAAGCTTCTATATATGCAAATTTGGGAGCAGAGTTTCAAAATGTTGGCCATAGCTTGTAAATCTAAATGTCTAGGCAGTTTATCGCTCTTCCCTGAAGAGCAATTAACGCTAATCTCAAGTACAACTGGAATAAAAATGAAGTTGTTCGGGAAAGTACTTTACAGGATGACATAATATTCTCAGCCTCCAGAGGTTGTATATACATAAGTATTTACACTGCTAATAGCCTACCTCAGAGAACTTCCCTTAATTTCCTTCAGTTTTGTATTCTGCTTAGAAGAGATAATTAAATTGTAAATTTTTCCTGGAATTGTTGTACATTTGAGTTTTATCTGCTGAATAATGTTTTCTTATAGTTTCCACATCTTGGCTAAGTCAGAAATATCTTGTCTGTTTATTACTTTAGTTCTACACTAGTAATTGATGTCTCTGTTATCAGTTATTGAGCTGTTTCAGATTTCTTCCTGTTCTTTAAGACTTTGAAAGGAAATGACTATCCTTTTTAGTAATTCTTCAACTTGAAGAATGGTGCAATCGCATTACTTTGGAACCTGTAAGTGGTAGGAAATGGAAGGGGCTTCGTTTTCAATTCAAAATATGGATATGGTGTATTTAGTCAGTGCAATATCTGAAGACAAACAGGGATTTAATTCAACTTGGGGTAAGGATTTTGAGTGCTCTTTTATCAGACATTAAATATATTAATGCAGGAAGCAACACTTTGATTTCCTATCTGTTTGGTTTTTTAGTGATTTTGAAGTAGTTACTGACTTGCGGCAACCCACTTCTGATGTAAGGAAATAATGGGAATACTTCATTCTTTGTGGAAGAAAATCTGAACTACCATGTACCCTATTTAAATTTTGTATGGGGTTGTTACACTGGTATACAGCTGAAGAAATACTAAATCACCAAAATGTTTTTTATATTACTTCCTAGCATATCTACTTATTTACCTAAAATACAACTCATACTGTATAGTTACAATGAAATGAGATATTTATGAAAAATAGTATTTGAAATTAATGTCCTAATTCTGTTTCTTCTGAATGCTAACGTACAAACTGAGAACTCAAGGGCACTATTTACGTATGTCATTCTTTTAAGTGTTGCAGAGTCTTGCTGCTGTCATTTTGTTCAGTTTGAAAACCTGTTTTAAATATGTAATTGAAAATAGCTTTCTGTGGCTGTTTTTTGTCCTGCTGAAATGAACTATTAAATAGCTTTTGGAAAAGAGTATAGATGGGCTTTTTTTAGCTATCCTAAGAATAGCTTCCACTGGGTTATGGTCTCACTACAAAACCACACGGAAGGAGCAGCTAGCTTCATGTTTGTCCCATCTGTTTCTTGCTTTTGATTAGATTGTGAGACTAATGAAACATAATTTACTGCAAGATTTGTCCAGCAGAATGCTGTAGACACTCAAGCAAAATATAAGCTATATAGATGCTAATGAGGAATTAATGAAGAGTATGTGGAAAACTTGGCTTTCGAGAGTTCCTTTAAACAAGTTCTCCAACTTGTAGTAGGAGTACTTTTAAGGAATATTTCCAAGGCATAAAACTTTACTTTTTGTCAATTTTGTTGAACTTCAACTTCATTTCCCCTTTTTGTTTCATCAACAGTCTACTTTGGCTGTTTTAATTTATTTCTGCCAGTAAAGTTTCAAACATCTAAAAGAATATAATATATAGATGGTGGTGCTTTGACATTTTCATGCTTTTTATTGTGTTCAGTCTTTCTGCACAATGTTGGAATCTTTAAATGCTCTAAAATCGAAGAATATGCTTTTTGTTCATGATAACTTTATTTTGCTTCTCTGTTGGCCACAGAGGGTCACAGATTGTCTGGTAAGTATGAAAATTAGAACAATTTTATTTTAGAGACTTCGGACTTTTTTAAGTGTGTGCGCCTGTGAATACTCAACTGTTTTTCATGGTTCATTACTGGGGTTAACAGTCTGCAAGAACAGACATCTTGAACATTTTTCACACACAAAGGACAGCGTACTATGTGTGTGTAACACAGTTAACAAATCTAAGAGTAAGAATCTTTATTTTGCCTTTGAAAATCTAGAAAGTAAATATTTCCCATAAATTTGCTACTTTTTATGCAATAAGTAGACTTACTGAACATTTTTTTTCCTATGTGTATTCTGTCCTCCCTTCACTGAATCACCTTGTAAAATTACAGTTACTGCAGGTCACTGTATCACGTGTTCTTGCAATTAATTAATAACCAAGTTAATAGTAGAAGAATATAAATTGCGAATGTTCTAATGGACAGGGATTCCTAGGCAAAAAGAAGTAGAAAAATAAAAGTGCTTTGGAAAATTGATTTAAATTGGGTTCAGAATGTTGATTTTGAAACAGAAGATCCAGAAGCTGTGATACAGTGCGAGTTTTTCGTTCCCATTACAGAACATTTCTGTTAGCTTTGGTTTTTTTAGGCAACTAAAATAAATTGGTCTCTCTGTGCTTCCCTCTCAGGCCCTTTCCCCACATGCACGTGCTGTTTGTAACTGAAGCTCTCCCAGTGAGGGAAGGCAGGGCTGCAGGGGAAGCTCAGATGTGCTGCTGTTAAACGTCCCCAGAGAATGCCTGCACAACAGACCCACAGGAGCCTGCTCAAGGAGGGGTGGATTTTTAAATTTTTTTTGAAACTATTACAATTGCAAAGCAAAAGTAATGCTAATTTGGGGGGTGGGGTTTGAGTTCCTGACGGGCAAGAAACGTTTTGCAGGCTCCCCACCACAGGACGTGATTAATCAAGCTTCTGTCACCATTCCACACACATTCATTGCGTTTGGATGAGAATCCTGTGTATGGACAATCTCCTGTCTAATGCTTGGATATGTGCTGGGAGTGCGAAAGAGGCAACTTGAATAGGAGCACTCTGCTGCATCCTGCCAGAACTGCTTGGCTGGCCGAGCTTCCCTGGCAATTCGTTTCTCTGAGCTTTTCAGAAGGACAGCATGCAGTCCGGAAGGGGGAAATTCTCATTCTTCCTGTTATCAAATGGCTCTGTGGGAGATCTTGCCATCCAGAACACTGAATAAAGCCAAAGTGATTTATGGAAGGAGAGCAGTATGTTACTCTTAAATTGAAGTTGGAAACGGTTTACCCCAGTGATTTTTAAGAAATAGTGTCTTTCTGATAGGTAGCTCGTTTCAGCTATCAGGAAAATGGACTTTTCATGTGCTAATAGGGAAGCAGTCAATATATATGGACGACTGAGAAGGAAAGATGTGGATTTGATAGCATTGTATTTCTCTGGAATATAGGTAATTTGGGGGCTTTATGTGTCGGACAGGCTGTTCAAGCTTTGGTGGCATGTGGGAACAAGCTAACCCTTTTTTTGATTCAAGACATGAAATCAGCTAGGCTTTTTGTGGTGGTGGGTGAAAATGAGGTTAGGACAGGTAAATCGTTAATAGTGTTGTACATGTTCACCATTTTAGAAGGCAGGTAGGGAAGTAATAGTTAAAATTCAGCTACTTTTGTCCTTCTTCCTTCTGTTTTTCTACATATCTTCAGGAATTCTGTCTGTAGCATACTTCAAAGAAAATGTTCCTAGAAAATTCTTAACATTTAATAGGCTATCTTCAATAATTAAACTATGCATTTATGTAGCATTTGCTGTAGCTCAATATCTACAAGGCATTGGAGATCCAGATGAAGGTCTTGTTTGTGTGGACAGGTACTGTAGAAAAAAATGTGTATAGAAATCTGTTCTCTGAGATTATAGAAATTACAACCTTTTTTTTGTTTGAATTGAAATTTGATAAATTGTGCTTTTGTATAACAAATGTGAAAAAATCATATTGCAGTAATTTTTAGCAATAGTAGAATGGTGAAACTAATTCTGATCGTGATTTTGTTTTTTTCTCTGCTTTTTTTTTTAGGTTCAATTTATGAGCCACTTAAAAGTATTAACCTTCCAAAACCAGAGGGGGGAAGTCTGTGGGACAAATTAGATCATTATTATAGAATTGGTAAGTTAATAATTGTTTTGCCATGAAAGATTTTCAGTGTAACTTACTAAAATATTTACAGTTATGGTTATGACAGTAATTAGCTTTGTCTTAAAATAACATCTGCAGTCTTTAATAAGGATTTTTATTTTCTGAGAGGTAAAGGGTTCTGTCATTACAATTCCTCATAAGATTCCCATGATAATATAATGCATGTGTTTGGATGTTTCATACATTGTTTGAAAAATCATAGCCTGTAAGTAGTGTTCAAAATTGTCATCTGCATTTGTCAAATGATAGAATAGATTCTAAGTTGCGCCTGATAGTCTTGGATTGGGAGGGGTAAAGGTAATCTGCTGACAGTGTTTGATGCTCGAACTAACCCAGATAAGAATCGGAATTGATATTCCAATGTTAAGTATCATGTTAAATATCATTGCTACATATTCTTACTTGACGATAGTGTCCTAAACTTCTGCTGGGAGTTTGAAACGCGCAAAAACTGGAGGGCTGAATTACACTTCGTGCTGAAAATGAAAACGTATGGTGGAAATGCAGTCCAGCTGTAAGACTGAATTTAGAATTATTTTGGATAAAGTGATAGCCTAGTATTGTGGCATTAGCTAGGTACAGCTGAGGAAACATTTACATGGAAAAAAGCTTTCTTGTAATACTGATAACAGTTTGACAGGTGATCAGTGAGAAGTTAATTTTTGTTACCAATGGTGCCATAATGTATTTTTCTGCCAAAATTTTATCTGTTAGCTAACTTATTTTAAGCCAATTTTAGTGTTTTTCTTTTCATTATGAGATCATTTTAAGCCAAACCCATATGTGTAAAAGAAGCAATGGTTTCTTTCAATTGTTATGGGTATTGGTGGGGTTGTGTTGTAACACAACAATAAAGTCCTGCCTGTATTCGAAAATGAGTTTTTTTAACGGCTGTGCAATTGGCTGTTTAAAATTTAAGTTTTAGTCAGGCAAGGGTATAGAATAATGAACATTTTTTTCCATCATTCTAAAAATGCGGGATGAGAGTTCCTTCATTCAAATTGCTCTTTGAAGTGAAATCTGTGAGTTGTGCCCCATCTATCCATAGATGCGTTGTTTTTTGTAGATGCATTGCTTTTATGTTTCGTACAGAGGAGATGACACTTCAATTTACTTTTAATGCTTGGCGGCAGCAAATCTGTGGTGCTACTTACTATTTATCTGTCGGACACTTATGTTGCAAGCAGTCTGCTGCCTCAGTAAAAATTTACTATTGGATTTATACTTCATTTTAGAATAATCTATACTGACTTTTTTGGGGACATTTTATCAAAGTTCTTGTTATAACATATTAAGTCACTGAAGAATATAATGCAAAAAGCCATAAAATTCTGTAATTTTCATTTAAAATACTTAATTTCTAATACATAGATAATAAAGAGGCTTTTTTAAATAGATGCTTGGTAACATTCTGGAAAAAAATTGCTTTCTTGTCTTATAATGGACAGGTTATTGTTAGAAGGGTCATGTTCAAGGACATTAAGCCCAGTTTCAATCTTGTTGATTATGCATCATGCTGGTTATGCAATTTTAGGAAAACAATTCACAAAATGTGAAATATTACAGTACAAAAAGAAAGAAAGTAATATTTAGTATTTTTTCTAATACAGTTTTGACAACTTGAAAATTCCTGTCTTGTTCTATTTCTATGTCAAGGTACTGAGTTAAATAACTATAGTCGTCATTCCTTCTTACTTACTCACTCCTTTCCTTTTTTAAAAATATTGATACAATCATCTGGCTGAAGATAAAAATTTAATTTTTATGAATGTAGAGTTCTG
>VZTL01042426.1:35096-74267 GCA_013400535.1 Scopus umbretta | reverse complement strand
AAAGAGTTTCCAAGAATAAATTTCTTTTCTTTTTTTTTTTTTTTTTTTTTTTTTTAATCTTGCTCTAATTATTAAGGAGCAAAACACTGATGAACAACACTGATTGCATATTCTAAAAAAAGTAAAGTACCACCCTCCAGCTGCTCTGCTGGTGAATCCCCTGCTTGCTGCTTGTTGGGATTTACTCTCCGCCCGTTGCATCTGAAACTAATTACTGCAACACCATACTCAACATCAATTCCCTTCTCCTCTCTGGAAGCGGAAGCAATATGGTACATTCAGAAGATAATTTTTCATCTCTCTTCCTAAAGGGAAGATCTCAGCTGTTCAGTGGAGACAACGGTAAATGAGTTGCCAATTTCAGAAGGTGAAGCTTTCTGACGTCCCTTTATCAGAAACCATTGTCCGAAATTTCAGCTGGTAATTTAGGAAACTTTTTTTATATGAATGTCACCAAGACCTAGATTCATCTGTCAGCTTTCTGGGTGATCTTAAAGACAAATTGCAGCAATATCTTGTCAACCAGCTCTCTTAAACTTACTTCACTGCCTATTCTCATTGCACCTGTTTCACTATTAGTTTTTCTCTGACAAAACGTTTTTCCCAACTTCCTTCAGCAATACTTGCTGGAAAATAACTATTTTTCTTCCATTTTAATTAAGTCCCTTTGTTTTCAGTGAGAAGAAGCACTTATTAAATGACCAGAATTATCAGACAGTTTTGTTTATGGTGAGGCACTATTAAAAAGAAAGATTGTACCGCCAGGCCCTGATCAGTGAGATGCCCTGCCGCAGTTGGTTTCAGGAAGGAAAGCCACCCCTTGCCACCTGCCTGAGCTCACTCCCGTCTCCTGTTACCTTATGAGCCCGATTCCTGCGTCTGTCTGGTCTCTGCACTCTGGTGCACCGAAATGTCCCTCCCATTAGAGATCCTCAGCTCACACTTCAGCAAGCAGCAAATATGCTGCCTCCCACCTGCTCCCTTGGACCAGGCATCCAAGGAGTGGCTTTTTAAGAGTCAGAGCCTTTAGTCCAAGAGATATTGCTATAGCAAATACTATATACTCACACATTTTCCACAATTCAACCGGATGCTAAAAATAAAAGGAAATGAAAAATCAGTAATTCATTCAATTCAGCAAGCAGATGTAACTTGTGCCCTTCCGCATAGACTTCCCTATACTAAATATTAATCATAACAATTAGACCTTCTAGTAGATGACATTGTGCTTTCTCAAATTACTGCAGAGCATTAAGACTTGCTGCTCGAGCTCTCTGGTGCCTGAACTATTGCATTGCTATGCATAACATTAGAAGAATTAAACAATTCAAAGCTGTACTGTTATGACCACAGTGACACAACTGAAGCAGTTTTCAGTTTCCGTGTGTGTTCTCTGAATACAATCTGAACCTTTCTAATAATACGTTCAAAACATTTACATCCTGAAAATGCATTATAAAGAAAGCTAGAAAAGCAGCAACAAGATAAAACCAAACCCAGCAGAGGATCAGATGTCCCCAGTCAATTAGGTGAAGATGAGAATGAAAAGCTGTATCATTTCAATAAAACTCTAGTCCAAGTACTCTCAAGAGTTATATCTAGTCTGTATTTTTTTAAGCTATCAGGTTACAATGAAGAACTGTTTGTTTGGCTCCTATTTTTTCCATTATGTTGACTGAGAGATTGTATTTGCCACTTGCCATTTGTGGCTCACTGATATTTGCAATAATGCAGCCAAGAAGTTTTCAGTGGATGAAACTGAAGGAGAATAATTGAATGAAAGCAATTTTCATGCAGGTCCTGGAAGAAGGGCTATTTCTGTTGGCTATAGTCTGGTTTGGTCCTGACCTGAAGCTTGAGTCATGCACACATCCTCTGTCCAGGCTGATTTTGTATCAGTGCTGCCCTAAACAATCCCTCGTGTGGACAAGACCTTATTAATGCCATGCATAGAGATGGTGAATTGGAGCTGTATTGCTCCAAGAGGCAACATCCCACTCTTTTTGTTGCCCCCTTCCCTATGTTCGTGGGCTGTGCAGATGAGTCACTGGCACCTTGAGATGACTCTATTACATTAGGGGCTGTAATTTCCTGCTGTGTAGCCCACTTGTGCTTTGAGCAGAGTTTTCATGCCCACGCTTTGGAATGGGAAAGCTGCAGAGCCGACAGCCGAGCTGAGAGCGAGCTTTGACTGTGAGGATTAGAAGAAATCTGCAACATCGTGTTTGCAGTATTTTGTACTCCGTTGTTCCCAGAGATAATGCCTTCGCTTTTAGTTGCAAGATCTTTGTGTTCCTTGCTACAATCAAGGACAGGAAATCTGACTGTAAACCTTTTTGTTCTATATTATCATTTCATGTTGGTTTGGTGTGTTAATCAAAGTGTCAGTAATGGCTGCAAAGAGAACTCATTCAACCCTCAAATGAAGAGAAATCTGAGCTTTCTAACACTGGCACATTTTCCAGTGGATAAGCTTTTTCACAAAGTAATTATTTCATTTTCCAGAAAGATTACTGATTACATCACACTGGGAAAAACTAAGAAAGGGGCCCTTTATCTTCCCCATGTTTCTGCAATTCTTGTACAAACTTATACTTGTTACCATGAAAAATGACAAATTTGCCATCTGATCAAAATGTTAACAAGGTAAGTGTCAGTGAGATGGATCACTGACTGTCACTGCAAGCCAGAACATGAGGATACATTGATATTTCTCAATATATTCACTGCTTCCCCAATGTTCGCTAACAACATTTCTACTGCGAGTGTAATAAATCATGGGGAAATAACAAGCTGCATAGGATCTCTAGGATATGATAGATTTGTCGTAATAGCAGTATCTGCAAGGTAGAAAACAATCGGTAATGATCTATAGAAAGACCTAATCAACTGTCATTTGCTATAATGTGGCAGATGAAGCAAAGATATGAAATCCATAACACTTCTTTAGCCACTGCCCTCCCCCTAGACATACACATGCGTCAAGTGGGGAATAGTAAAAAGAATGAATGAGCTTTGGGGTCACAGAAGTAGAAAAGAAAGTTAATAGCATGCCCTGGATGCAATCATTAAATTATGCACTGCTGGACAAGGGAAGGGATAATCACAGAAGCTGCACAGTCCTGTAACAATGATAAAGGCTTTTACCAAGCCTGCTCCTCCCCCTTTGCTTATTTTTTTTCACCAAATTCAGTATTTTCAAAAGTACTTATGTTGAAGTGAACACCAAATGCAAGTGGGGCTGGATAACCAAAGGAAAAGTCCGTCCTAACTTCACAGGGAATCTCAGAGGACTGAAGGCAAGATGCGCCAAGGCTCTCTAGGTATTTTGTGCAGCTCCAGAGATCAAAAACAAATAGCTGGTTTGCATTGGACTGTGCCAGGTCCCAAACTGACTGCTGAGGCTTTAGTGTTCCTTTGCCTGCTCCCATGTAGGAGTGAAACACCCACCTTCCAGCAGACACATGCAAGATGTGCAGTTTTTGTTTACTGGAACACAGAAGTTTATCAGAACTACTTTCCAAGGAGGTCAAGTGCTGCCTAGGGTTAAAATCTAAAGTCTTGCATTTTTATCCACTGAAATGCCCTTTCCCCATCACATTATTGCCACCTGCCTGCAATAACTTCCAGGTCAAGAACTAACACTCACCTATTAACCCATAAGTTTCCCAGCTTAGACAGACTGTTCTGCACAGATTGTTATTGCTAGTCACACCAGGGAAGCCTCTCTGGAGAACAAGGCAGTGTAGCGCATGCAAGGGGAATCTTGGGTTTAAAACTTCAAAAGAAAAATTCAACCCGTTTTTATAAGGTGCAAATGAATCTTTTTCCTTCTCTTTTCTATTTTCTTCTCTCTTCTTCCCTGGGAAGGATGGTGGAAGAATAATGGCTGCTTTGTGCTACTTTGCTTGCAAATCACATTTTGCTAAGTGAATGCATTTTTGGGAACACAGGAATTGCTATGCTGCCTCAGCACAGCGGTGCTCTGCTCCAGCATCCTGCCTGGCAGCTGCTGCAGGGGAATGTGCAGGAAACCTCCTAGTGGGAAATTATGGGAAAACCTGTTAAGATCAAAAATTTTCTCCCAGCCTCTCTATCAATCAATAAAAACTGGCATGTCTTGAAACATGGAGGTTTGTCTCTTCTCAAACACTTGTTTCAAGTCCTTGCTGATGTTTGTAACTTAGTATTTTCCATATCAGAGAGTTTGCTAAAAGCCATATTTTCAAAAGTCCTCATCTTCCAGCTTGGTGCTAAACAAAGCTGGACAGACTTTGGAAAGAGCTCAGCTTCTTGGTGAAAGGGAACTGCTGAGTTCTTTTGCAAATCTGTCCTTAAAGGGTCACAACAGGAGCTGCTCTGTGTTGAGCAGTTTTGAAAATCCGTCCTCAGTGGGAGGTGCTAAGCCTTTGGAAAGCTGGTACTCAACACTTTTGATAATCTGGCCCCAAGTTAAGTAACAGGGGCCAAATTATGTGATTTAGAGGCAGAAATTCCCTACTGCCAGCAGTGGAGATTTCCACTCAACGATGAATGGCTCAGTAGGATTCTGGAATAATAGAGCCATGAAAAGTGGATAATGCAACAAATAAACATCAAAGGGCAGGACTTTCCTTTTCAATTATGTCCCCTTGCGCTCTACATAAAAGGACTGAAATATTCTGACATGAAAGAGGGAGAAGGAATGGTTAACTATACAGCTCTGCATTTCCTTCTAAGATGAAAACACAGAGCATTTTTTAGGGCATTTTAGAGCAATAGGTTGTTCATGCAACATATAATTGGTAGTTTACACAATATGTAAAACATGGGTGGTACCTGGACTAAAGTCCTCTTCATATGCATGGACGTGCACCGAAGAGCCTTATATTTCTCCAGTTGCTTTCCACACTGGGTGCAAAGTTTTCTCAGTCAAGCTCATCTCTCTTTTGCTTATGAACAAATTACCTCCCCCTCTCTCTTTTAGATATTTTCAACATTCAGCCACTTCCAATTCTGATCAAAAATGAGGTTTGCACACAATTATTTTATGACCATTTGTGGCATTTTTGACCAAGAATTTCAGGGGAACTTACTGGTACTCAGATGAGCTTGTCCACCTCCGAGCTTGAATAATTTCCCCACATTCCCATGAGAGTTGTGGCCCTACTTACTACCATGATTAAGACTTCTGTCCTTCACTTCTGCTGGAATATCCAGTTAACGGGTTGCCTGTGCATTTAGAGGGGTAGGCTTGAGCACGGAGCTAAGGGAAGGTATGTATGTTGTGGGCTAGATGGGAGTACATCATGTTTCCTTCATGGCTTCAGGTGTCTTCCAAAGCCCTTGACAGAAGACTGTTATTCACAGTTCCCTGTAACACAGCCCAACACAGGGGCACACAGGGTTTTTTGGCCCATAGGAACAGCCTGTTCACAGAAGCTGAAGACACCATATCAGGAGGACAGTGGGAAGATATCAGGGTTGCATTCTGGGGAGAAAAGCTGCGCACTAGACTAGTTATCAGAACAAGGTTATTTAGCAAGTGTTAAAGGCAGCTTTCTGTTGCAGAAGTTATTTGTCTTGGTGAAACCACGGGGCAAGGCAGAAGAAGCTGAGACATGGAAGATACTGCACATTCCTTCTCCCAAAGGAAGGGAGCAAGGTAGAGGATGAACATTTTCATTTCACCGGAGGAAAACTTGTTATCAAGATGTAATTTGCTAATAAATGCTATTCAATGTAATTAAAAGAAAACAAGAACAAACAACAATTACCGTGGACCAGCAGGAAACAAGAAACTCTCCACAGAGAGTGGCAATTCAGAGAACACCCACCATGCGGCCCACCTTCCCCATTCTCCCTCTAGAAATAGACCCATTTTATACATGGTGATTAAAGCACTAAAGAAAAAAGTGTTAACATGATTCACATGTAGAAAAACAAGGTTATTAGGAGTAGGGATCATTTCAGCACATTGTTCTCCCTAATAAGCATAGCAACAATTAATTGAGTTTCAGGCAATCTCCAAGGTGGCGCTTTGTACAGAAAACGGAACTTGGCATGATATCTACTTTTCCTTTAATTACATTGCCCTAATGAGCAACTTTCTTTACTCTCAGCAAATTTATATCTTGAGAAGAAGCAACAGTAATAAATGTGTAAAAAGGATCACCAGGTAGTACCAGAGAAGAAATATCAGCAGCTTAAAATGACAAAAGGTTGCTAAAAGTGGTGGAAAAACACCAGACTGTTCTCATCTTCATTATGTTTACCGCACTTAAAAGTGGAGTAAAGGACGTTAATCAATGAACCGCATTATCTAACCTGAGAACTGTCCTTGTTCTACTGTTATTTTCCTTCCGCCCATGTTCATGAGAGCAACCGAGAAACACGAAGTGCTGATACATCAATCCAAGCCTCCTCTGCTCACACACAGCAGAGGGAAATTCTGCTTCATGCCCTTGTGCAAGATGAGAGGAGAAAATCACATGCCAATAACATCCTACTGAGTGTCAATACTGCTCACCGCAGAGCCGTACAGAAGGATAAAGGGCTGGCTTTTCAAAAGTCTTTAAGGCATTTAGACATCTGATTCTTGCTGAAAGTCAATGGAAGGCAAGGCCCTGGCTGTTTTGCTTATCTTTTTTTAGAAAACTCCACCTGAGAATCCACCTGTGGCAAAGGACTCCCCAGATGTGCCTTTCTGGAGAAAAAAAAGCTGGGACACTCCATACATGTGTTCATTCTTGCAATTTTTTCCCTAAGCATTTGCTAGGAGTCACCACACCAGTGAAGGTAGAACCCTAGCCCGTGGAAAACCGCTCATCTACAGGTGGGTGAACATGTCACCTCCTGTTAAAATACCTGAGGTGTCCACCTTCAGTGAGTAGCAATTGCTACAGCTCACAAGCCTTAGTTGAATTGAGCCAGTGTACTCCTGGGTGACAGTCTGACTTTGTAAATGCCAGCAGTATTATTCTCCAGAAAAAAGCTGAAATAAAGACCTCCCTAGTGGGGAGCACATCCCACCATATCTATCGGCTGCCTTAGGGCCACAGTTTCCTACAAGGTAGCATGAACTTCATGTGTTGGATTACTCCAGGAAGCTGTAGACCTCCCTTCTTTTGCTTGTTCAAAGATTCATGGATGTATCTGCACTCAGCAGCTTTACCCTAACTCACTCCATAACTTCACAATGTCCTTTCACCTCTCTGCATTACACCTGCAAGTACTATTACTTAATGCACTCACAGAGCTGGTAGGAATCTTAATTAACATGTGTAAAAAAATGAGGTCTCCAAACAGGCACTTGAGATGTAAAAGCGTGAAATGAAATTATCTTCAAATAGAAAATTTGAAAGTGCCAGTGGAAGCAGACACCTAAGACCTTAAGTGTTTATGCAGCTTTTTGTATTGTTATTTCTTCAGTAAGACTGCCACGGAAATGGCAGGGGTATGGGAAGAAAGTATGTTAGCACTTAGAGTCTACTCGTAAATGCATTAAGTGCAACTATTTTACTGAGAAAAAAATCAAGAGGAGATCAGAGTCCCTCCTCCTGGGGAGCTAATCTCAATTACTGCTCACAATCATGCTTCAGCTGAAGAAAACCCTGCATAACTCCCATGCTGTACGTGATCTGGCAGTTGTGTGCATTTGCCACTTTAAAGACACTAATGTAATGAACGAGAATAGACTTTTTCCTTACAAAAAGGAAGGAAAAAAGTGATCGTTCAAGAAAAAAATAATCTAAAAATAGGCCTTCCATTAAAAACTCTATTTATTGCAATGCCTTCCCACTTCCACAGAGATTACAATCCCTAGAAGCAAGTTGCCAGCACACAGAAGTAATTCACGTAGGCAAAAAAAAAGATACAAATGTTTAGTTGGATTTGCTTATATGTTTACCACAAACTCATGATCAGTTGTTGCAGTTAAATGCAGGAAGGGGTTCTTTGCCAGCCCTGCACACAATGCTGCAACTGTCCGGGCAATGTGGGACAAAGGCTGCCTTATTTCCCTGCTTTCCCTGGTTATTGGAATACCTGTACTTGGATAGCTATAATTAGGTTGCAACTCAGTCAAGAGGGATTTTGAAGCTTGCTTTTTCTTGAAGCAGTACATGCTGCTGCTCAGTGTGAGCACCAATAAATACTTTCTCCATTTTGCAGAATGCAAAAGCTGAAATTTGGGGAAAATGTTGTATCGCGATGCTTGAAACCCTTTCAGTGGCTCCCTGCAACATGGGGAGGCATTTTCAGCCAAAAGAAGTTGTTAGCACACAAGTTAGTTGTCAGAAAGATAAAAGTTTGCTATACGTGGAAAATAGCAACACGAACTGTTTTTGAAAACAGATAATATGCATCCTGTAATTAATTAAAATTTGGAGACATTTCATTTTTGCCCCCCAAGGAAACACTGTTAGCTCCCCTCTTCTTCTGAGCATCCTGTGTGTTTTAAAACATACACTTAATTCCACAGAGAATTAACAATTCTGAAGACTTTGCAGAGATACGGGCATTTTAAAGCTCCCTGCAACGAGACATCACCCAGTGTGGGAGATAAAGTGCTCCCCCACTCCAGTGGGTACCTTGTGGTTTGAAGCTGAGAAGCGTGGTCGCTGTGGTCTGCTCGTGGCACTGCTGAAGGCCACCTGCCCCTGCAGTGCCAGGTAAACCCTGTGCAGGGTTATAAAAGCGATCTAATAAATTCGAGGGCTGGAGAACAGTAGGAGAGAGGGGAGCAGATTCTCACATCATCAGGAGGGAAATAGACTTTTAAAAAGCCAGTTGTGTCTGTGCACAACAATGAAGCTTTATGTCTATATAAACTGACAAGTCAAATTGTACTCCTGGGCCCAATTCTCAACACCAGCGCCATTTGACGGTGATAGCTCGCCTCCTGCCTCTGCAGCCTAATGGCTCTGTCTGCCAGCAAGGGCAGGCAGGATGATTAAAATAAGCATTAACAGAATGGTTTGGTGATTAGCTTCTCCCTCTCTTTTTTCTCTTTGCTTTCTCTTTTTTTTACATATAGTTTTGTCTGCCAGAGATTGCTAAAGCCTTTTCTTCATTAGCAGTGTACTTAACAAGTGTAAATTTAAAGTATTCATTTTCTTAAGGCCAAGGATTAAAGCAATTAAGGAAAACTGCTGTAACCTAGCACTCAAGTCGATCCTTAACATGGAAAAGAAACAATGGTGCTTAACATATTTAAACAAACCCAAATTGTGTATAATTATCCTTACACCCTGTCAAACTAAATTTTCACTCTGCTGTGATGATTTGTTAAAATCTCCATTCTGAAACTGAAATAAACATTTTCTTTCCCACTACGGGAACAGGTCTGCTGTCTCTTTGGAATACCTTCATGGCAAAACATTGCAGCAAAGGCTAATGTCCACTCTCATTCTGTACGCATTTTACCATCAGCCTTCTTCCTGATACCGTATGGACTTAATCCCTCACCAGGTCTGCCAACCGGAGACCTGAGCCCTTACCATCCCAGCAACTGGTCTGTGCACTTGCATCATCAGGGCCCAAAAGAGCAGAAAATAATTTTGAGCAAATGCATCTAGAAAGGGAAGCCATATTCCTGCAGTATCTAGTCTAAAATAATTTTCTACCTTTGCCTTTTATGTACATTAAGTCCTTCTTAACATATGGCAATGAAGGTATAGAATGGGGCCTGATCTATCTTTGGCAATGAATTTTTTAGCTGCTGTTTTAAATGCATGAAACTGAGACTTGCCTATGATAAATGCCGTAGCTTTTTTGCCAGACCACAAGCTGTAATGTAAAGTGTTGTCTTCTGCAGAAAGAGGTGAGGTGTTAACTGTGAAACCACAGCGAGCTGGTAACAGAAAGGTGTTAACTCTGGAGCCTCAAGGATGGCAATTTATATTTCAATGTTGTTAACTGTTTCACTGATGATTGTTGTAGCAGAAATACTGAGCAAAGGCATGACATAATCAGCTCTTGCTCAGAGATGTAGACGCTCAGATCCCATTCATTTCTGTGGAAAACAGAAGGTCCACAAGTTCCCACAAACACTAAGTTTATGAATAAAACCCACACAGCTATAGCATGCTACAATAGAAAAATCTAAAAATGCAGCATTATTCCTCAAGGAATAGCCCTGAGAGGGGGCCCAAAATAAATACTACATGTACTTCTGAGCCCTCCACTCTGTCCATATGTGTGTGCCTATAAGTGTATGTCCATAAAGTGTATGTCCATAAATATATATATATGCAAATGTAGAAATATCTGTTTATTAAAAAAGGATTTTTCTCCAGACTTTGTAATTTTCACTTTTGTTTCAATAAACAATTTTGTATCTAAAAGTGCCTAAATAAGAGGTTTGGCGATTTTTGTTTCAACTTGAACTGTCAGCATGTCATTTTGGTTTCTGGAAACCACAAACATGCAGTTCTCTATTTTGCATTTTAGGATTACTGGCAGTTTTTTGTAACTCTCTTTCAGTTCAGCTTCCTTCTATACTTTTATTTCCCCAGAAGAAAAAACAAAAGAGAAGGAAAACAGTGGGCAAATATATAAAGGAAAAAGAAAGCAAGCTTCCCTGCCCCCCTCCCCCACCCGAACAAAACTAGAATACAAGCACATATCTGGAAAGCTTATTTCTCATATCTATATGTTTTTTCAGTCTTTTGACTCAAAAAATAAATTAACTTGACCTTGCAGATATTGGTAAACCCATCCCATCAGACTTTTATTTACTTTCCAACCAGAAAGAACACTTGGCTCCATTAATATACCTCCACCTTCATTTACAAAAGTCATATTTAGAAAGTGACAGATAGCATCGCATCCGAACCACTGAAGTTGCTGATTCAGTGCTGGGTAAGCCAATGAAACTGCCAGCAAACAACCAGTTCAGACAGTGTCTCCTATGAGATGATCACTTCCCAGGTACCTGGCACTTGAACCTCCACTGGACAAACCTCATAATACTGTGATCCACAGTTGCAAGACAGCAGATAAAGGAACTGCCCCAAATTACAGGGTACAAAAAACGCTTTCCTTGTGGGATCAGAAGCTAAAACCATAGCATCTTTACATAGCTGCACGTGGGTCAGAGGGTTGGATCACTGTGAGCTACTGGTCATATCAGGACCAGTCCTATGGATTGAGAAGGGACTCTCCAAATTCTTGCTACTGGCAGAACAAATTGCTGAAGTCATCTGTTGTGCAGTGCATTGGGTTTCAGTGTGATTTGGTTTGGGGGTTACCAACTAGCCGCTCCCATATCCTGAACCTTAAACAGAATGCAAGGGAGTATTTCATGTTAAGTTTACGGCAACACTTCAGTTCGGAGAAGAACTCTCTCTTTGCAAAATGCCAACTCCCTGATAGTTTTGTTTACTTTCCATCTCATCAATTCCAAAAAGCCAAGTATCTAGGATACTAATGGGGCATGTTCTCCCCACCAGCACAAACTGAGCTTACACTGTGCATCAAAGGATAAGCAGAAGCCTGGAGACAGTTTTACCTTGGGGACTGGGAATACACAAGAAGCACCTGAGCAGCTAAGCAAGTCCAAGCACTGACAAAGTAAACGGGCCTGAGAGACCATGTTCCCTTTCATCCCCTTATCATAAACTTGTCTTGAACTGGGAAAGGCTTATGCTCCTTGGCTAGCAGAACCTCCCCTGCTGCTCTCAGTCAGAAAGAGCAACATTGGCAAGACCAGGATAAAATCCACAGCCTTCTAGGAAGAGGCTGGTTGGAGGCTCTTTGTCACTAAGTCACTTGCCAATGAACACATCAAGGACACAAAAGAGCAAATACACCATGAGCTAAACACANGGGGAAGAAAGTTTCAGGTCAACTCAGAATGACTTTTTGTCCATTCAGCTACCAAATCCAAACCACAATTATTTGCACAGTTCTAGCTTCTACTGCAATACTCTCAGTTGGAAATATTCATGCACAGTTAATCTGACTTGCCCTGCTAGAGTCGCTATAAAGTCACAAGACTCATGAAGCAACTGGGAAAGGCTTATGCTCCTTGGCTAGCAGAACCTCCTCTGATGCTCTCAGTCAGAAAGAGCAACATTGGCAAGACCAGGATAAAATCCANCTGCACGTGGGTCAGAGGGTTGGATCACTGTGAGCTACTGGTCATATCAGGACCAGTCCTATGGATTGAGAAGGGACTCTCCAAATTCTTGCTACTGGCAGAACAAATTGCTGAAGTCATCTGTTGTGCAGTGCATTGGGTTTCAGTGTGATTTGGTTTGGGGGTTACCAACTAGCCGCTCCCATATCCTGAACCTTAAACAGAATGCAAGGGAGTATTTCATGTTAAGTTTACGGCAACACTTCAGTTCGGAGAAGAACTCTCTCTTTGCAAAATGCCAACTCCCTGATAGTTTTGTTTACTTTCCATCTCATCAATTCCAAAAAGCCAAGTATCTAGGATACTAATGGGGCATGTTCTCCCCACCAGCACAAACTGAGCTTACACTGTGCATCAAAGGATAAGCAGAAGCCTGGAGACAGTTTTACCTTGGGGACTGGGAATACACAAGAAGCACCTGAGCAGCTAAGCAAGTCCAAGCACTGACAAAGTAAACGGGCCTGAGAGACCATGTTCCCTTTCATCCCCTTATCATAAACTTGTCTTGAACTGGGAAAGGCTTATGCTCCTTGGCTAGCAGAACCTCCCCTGCTGCTCTCAGTCAGAAAGAGCAACATTGGCAAGACCAGGATAAAATCCACAGCCTTCTAGGAAGAGGCTGGTTGGAGGCTCTTTGTCACTAAGTCACTTGCCAATGAACACATCAAGGACACAAAAGAGCAAATACACCATGAGCTAAACACAGTAAACATCCTACAGAAGGGGCCAAGAGATCTTTTGTAATGGTCACAATAATTTGTCTCTGCTATGTTATAGACTAAATGTAAGTGATTTCTGGAAGCTGATAATTTTTACCTATGAGGAAAATGATTGTAGAAACCTTGAGGCAGAAAAGGGTAAGAAGCAGCAAGAGCAGTGATGGAATGCAGAGAGACAGCTGGGCTAGAGGTCAATGAGACTACACGATAATATGTAAAATGCCAAATGTACATTACCTTCCAGACAAAGTCTAGGTGTAAAGGGCATGTATGTGACCATGAGGGATGGCTGCCTTAATGGGAACCCTTCTAACCACTTCTAATTTGTTCCTATAGTTGAGCTGATTCCACTTCTCTAGATCCGATAGAAGATATCAATGAATGAAATGGCTCTTAATCAGATCTGATTATGGTATCCTGCTATCTTAAGATAAGCGCAGCGATGTACGCAGCATACAGAAAGGTCTCAGAGATTTCAGGTATCAAATTAAGAAATGCCTCACAGTGTTGGGAAGGGCAGGAAATACCACAAACAGTGGGGTTTCCATCTAGGGAGATATATGTGACAATAGGTTGTCTCCCAGTATTCCTGCTGATCCCTACTAACAAATTTGTCAGTTTTGCCCTATGTAGGTTGAGCACATGCAAGAAGTTTGCAGGATGTGCCAGCAGTCTCCAAGGGGGTTCAAATCGTAATCAGAAAAAGTATCATGGTCCAGAAAACAAATTATNCCAGGATAAAATCCACAGCCTTCTGGGAAGAATTTATTTGCTGCTGCATCAGAAGAAGATAGGGAAATAGACTTGTACCTGGGGAAAACAGAGCTTTTTAAAAAATACATATACCAATTTAGATTCTCTGCTGCTTCCCTCCCTTTCCATGAGTTTACCCATGCAGGGTGCAAAGAAAGCAGAGTCTGGCCCCAAGGGAGTTCAGATGCAGCAGACTGATCTACCAGCAGGCTACAATATGTTCCCAGAAGGTGCAACATAATTCTGAGGCCAAGAAACAGCCTATTAGCTCTGCATGCCATTAATTTTCATGAATAGTTCAATCCAATGCTCACAGAAGCTCTTGGGCATCTTTCCATTTTGTCTAGCAGGACCTGGATTAGGGCTTATTTATCTTTTCATTATATACCTTATCTTTAAGTAGGAAGCAGCCTGAACAGTTCAGTGCAGCTGTGCAGGTTTCAAGCCCTCCACCAAGCTCTGTGCCCAGCAGCACGTGAGACACTGTCTGCAGGTCAGAGTGAAGGCATGTCACAGTAGAAGCCACTCATGGAGAATTAAACGTCAGGCCTGTTTGACTAAACTTCTAAATTCACCACGGTTCGCCTGTTTTGCCAGCCTGAAGAAGCAGCCCAGCAGGTTCTTGAGTCACATGCCAAAATGCCTCCTTCATCTTCCCTGGAACTGGAAATGATTACTAATAGGTATTCTTGCTGAAATGATTTAACATAATGTGCTGAATGAGATCACTAAGTCAAAATATCTTTCCCTAAGTGACTCTCTCTCTGCGTGCCTGAATGCTAGAGGGGAAGGAGGACAGCATGAACCGAATTCTTTTGCTGGCTTCTGCGTTTTACAAAATCTCTAAGTTACAGAAGAATTCACCTTAGGAAGTTTCACCCAGGCTCATTACAAGGGTCCGTGATGCAGGTCTGGCAGGCAGCCAGAGGACGGAGACACCAGAGTTTGGGTTAACCTCTCTCATTCACCTTTTCGCCCTTTTACAGTATTTTCAGTGGTCTCCAGCCTAGGCTGGGAACTGCAGCCTAGGTGGGCATGAAAGCAAAGCTGGTGAGGGGTTGGGCACTCTTTGCCCTGCATGCACAGCCCTGGGTGTGCATCACTGCTGCAGCTGCATCTGTTGCAGCAGGCTGCAACCACCAAGTGAAACACAGAATTTGGGGAGGAACAGGGGTCTACACCACAAAACACATCACTACATGCCAGGGATGCTCAGGGTTTTGCTGAGAGGCCGGGTTGCCCGCACCCATCCGAGTCTGTCATCCTCAAAATTAACTTATTGAGGTCAGTACTCATAACAGCAGTATTGCAGACTTTTGATTCAGTCTTCCTTTCTGAAAAAGCCCCACACTCTCTGGCCCAGTACGGCTATTACCTGCCAGCCTAAAAGATGATGAATGTTATTTATATTGCGGTAATGGCTAACCACTCAGTGGAGACCAGGGACAGGCTGTGCTATGGACTTTTCACACACACGCTGAATGAGGACTGCCCACAGATGGCTGAGTGTATGGAACTGCTGAGACATTTCAGGATAATGTTCTTGAACGCCTTGGACACGATGACCTCCAACAACTCTGCAGCGCTTGTGATGACTGCAACAACACAGGGTACCATTCTATAGTAAAGATGTTCAGAATACCCAATTCTTATCAGTCACTGCAAACAAAAAACTCATCTACTTCAAAGCAGCCTACTTCCTTGGTAGGAAGGCCTTTAAGTCCCTTGATTAATAAATGTAAAAATATTAATCTATTTCAAACTGAACAGAAAACATAGAGGAATAAGGAGGCATTCTGATTAAAAGTTTTCCTAATATTAGCTGCTATGGTTTTGCTGTCCAAGAAAAAAAGTGAATCAATGAATAAGAACTGCTCAAGATGTAGATGAGAAAAGTAATCCAGCAATAGTAAAACATGAAGGGCCAGATCCTTTTAAAAAGCCTGTAAGACCAATTTAACTCTGACCTGTGCGCACTTGCAGGATTAGGCTTCAAATAATTGCAGGAAAATGAAGAACTGAAAAATTATACCTTTAGCTTTTCACAGTGGTGAGCCCAGAGGGTGGATAGCTAACACTCCCTGGGAAATATCCTCCCAAGAAATAGCCCCGCAAAGATG
Source organism: Scopus umbretta (assembly GCA_013400535.1). Classification (NCBI taxonomy): domain Eukaryota; kingdom Metazoa; phylum Chordata; class Aves; order Pelecaniformes; family Scopidae; genus Scopus; species Scopus umbretta. The sequence goes on along the minus strand of VZTL01042426.1, from coordinate 58,554 downwards.
CAGAGGAAATACATCTAAAACATTCAATGCAGATTTTTTTTTTCATTATTAATCATTCTCTCTGTATCTTAGAAAAATCATGCAGTGACTTCTTTCAGATGCACTGAGGTACAGAAATCTAAAATATTAACGTGACATACTCCACCAAGAAACGCCTTAGAGAAGGTGCTGTGGAATACGTGTCAGCCCCTCTTTTATCCCTCCTACAATTAATATTCCCGTATTGATGTTCTAAATATATATCCAGAAAACAGCAGACATTAGTGTCCATCAGCAACCTTATTAAAAACCCAGTGCTTAAGATATATCTCACCTTTAAGTATACTCTTTACACTTAAAAGTTGCTTTAGACAAGGCTATGTCAGAGCTTCATAGCCAAAAGTCTGAAGATACCAGAGCCCAGTAAACAGACTAAGCAGGGATCAACCTGATATGCTTTTTTCTGTCTTTTCAACCAGATGGGTGGTCGCTCCCAAACCAAATGGGAGAAATAAAGCACATGGTAAGAGACTGCAAGTATTTTCTAGCTGTCTCAACTCTAGAAGTCTCCTAAGAGGACTGATGTCTCAACATCTGGGCATTCCCTTCACTGTCAAACACTCACAGAGCAGTGGGATTTGTCAGCAATCTGCTGAGCATATACAGATGACAACTGCAGAGCCTGGAGAGCTCAAAGGCATTTACAGATAGATAGGGGTTTGCGATAGATGTGCTGAACCAGAGCTGAGATCCAGAATTTGTGAAAATTATGCCCAATAGCTGTAAAGACTTTAGTTGTGGTAGTTAAATCAGGCACCACAATATGCAAAATTTAGTCTGGGTGTGCTTTACAATTACACAAATTGTTTAAGGGAGGCTGATTAGCCTCCATGTCACATACTACAAGGAAATGGCTAATTGGGATGATTTTGGAAGGTGGTCTTTGCTGCCTAAACTACAACTCCATCAATCACTCAAATATATGGAAATGAAGCATCGTTTATAAAGGGGTTTTGGATTGTCCTAAGTACAAATTTCATGGACGATGGATTTAAAGCTCTCTCCAGCACCTATGTCTCACCTAATGGTACTCTGTCCATCGTAGATTTTCAGCCTGTTGCCCCACCATGATCTACATATCTTCCTAAATCTTTCAAAAGATTTCTTGACAAAGGCATATGTCTTGTTGGTACAACACAGAGAGGCATTATATCAAAAGATTTTTGCCTTACTGACATAAGTGCCAAATGATTTCCAAAGTCAGCTGTATTTTCAATAATTTGTCCATTCTGTGTTTTTCAAAATAGATTTATCCACTTATGATAGCATACTGCTTAAGCCCCTCCATCCTCCAATACAGCCAGTGATAGAGCTTTGCATCAAACTTTTCATAGCATCAAATGTGGGGTTTTTTCCCTGACATCCTAAAAAGCAAATGAAATCTTTATCAGCTACAGTCTGTACAAAAGCATAAGTTAGCTCTGTGGTATTCAAGAATAGCTGGTGAGACTCTGAGGCTATACATTTTTCTACTAAAAGATATATTACCAAATCTGTGTCTAAATATTTTTGCTTCCTATGTCTGCTAAAAGCAACATCTACAATTGCTGTAACTGAAAATGACAAGATAAAAATATTTTTTCACCAATTTGTCACCCTTTTGCATTTAACAACACTGAAGGTATAGTCTAGTTCATTAACAGAGTTTTGCTTTTTTGTATTTACATATAACAAGGAAGAAATAAAAGTGTTAAAAAAGAAGACAATGGAATTGTAAATACGACAAAAATGGAAACAGAATTTGTGGGTTGTTGCAGCACCTAAAACCACTTAACACGTTTGAAAAGGAACAAATGTTAACTTTCAACTTGCCTCGCTTAACTGCTTTTAACTACAGCAGCACATAAGATGGCCATCATGTATTTTCATCTGATCTCCTTGCTCAGCGGTCTCATTATAAGGTTTTACCCTTATTAATGGGGTTCTCAGTCTCTACGTTTCATGTAAGTCGTCAATAATAAACTTTTTTCACCGCTTTTGCATAGTTAAGTCATTAGAAACCTTTAAAATACACTACCTTTTTTTTTTGTGAGTGCAGAGTTGTCGTCATGTATATATCACAAAGGAAAAAATACAAAAGCAGAAAATGTCATGAATTCTCCTTCAAGCAGATGGTATTGCAGTAGCACTGAACAAGTTTATATTAATTACTTTCAGAAAGAGAAGGAGATGTCATATTTGAGATAGAGGATCCTACCAAAACCCACTAAGAACCATCCGTAAATCTAACAATAGTGAGATTTTTTCATTAACTCATTGTGACAGCTGTCAAGCTAGGGAAAACTTTTTGTTAATGCCAGTACAATTGTTCATTTAAACAAAAGCCAGTAATTCAGTCACACTGGAATAGCTTATGTCCCCAGCTCTGCCATACAATCTGTGCACATGCATATATTTCATCTATATGCATAGTCGCTCTTTAATTTTTATCTTTGGGCCTACAATGTGATTTGTCCAGAGCATGAGCAGAGCCCTACAAAAAGCAGGCCAGAAGGCAATTTGTGATTGAGTTGTAACAAGCCGCCTGTGTTTTTCCCTTGTTGGAAGGGGGAGGTTTGGCACCCCAGGCTGGCAGACGCGGCAGGACATGCTCCCTGCATGCCAGGCTAACCGTGTGGTCACCCTTTTTCCCCACGCCCTCAAAATAAGAGAACACAACTATCAGTAGAGATGTCACCTCGCTTTGTGTGTGGTGACAGACTGAAGTAACAAAGACATCGAAGGCATCCTCCCTTGGGACCCTGTGTGACCACAGCTTGACCCAGAGCTCACAAGGAAATCCCAGCATAGGGCTTGGTGCTGTCACGCGTTCTTTGCAACCAACAAAGATGCAGAGATGCCATTAACAACCTCCACTCAAGGCAGGACCTGTATCATTAAAGTGATTTTCTGACAGCAAACCCAACGCTGAACAAGAAATGGAGTGCAGCTCTTACCTCCTCGTAGACATCGTCATTCCTGCTAAAGTCTCCGGCCCTTCTTGGAAGGACATGAACATGAACATGCTGAAAACGTGAAACAATATAATGGTGATTATCAAGCTCATTACTTTCTTTTCTGGATTGTCAGCATTATTCTCCACATATACAAGTAACTGTGCACGGGCTCCCGCAGCATTATTTTCAGAGGAAAATACATTAACCTGTTCCATAACTGTATCTCAACTCTTTGGAGAATATGAAAAATGAAAAACATGAGAGAGCAGCTCTGCTGTATTATATGAGCTTCAGAGTGAAATGCCTGGAAGTTTAGGGACTCTGCGGAATTATTCATAGTTGTCAGTCAGAGATGTATTTAGCCACAGCTTTGAAATGACAATGTACCTTGGAGCTGCATGTTGTGACTTCAAAACCAGGAAGAATAAGAAGGTGTCGGTAATGGGACACGGGTGTAGCAGGCATGGGCAGCAGACTGGGGTGGGCAACCCCGGGCTCAGTGCTGTGCTGCACAGGCCAGGGGACAGAGGAACTGATGCTACGTAACGGACACCATGTAGGCAGAAAGGCTGTCAGAAAAGGACATGCACTAGGCTGTTCAGCACGGCTAATGCAATGTCTTTCACAAGGTTAAAAAGACTTTAATGCTTTGCTTTTCTGCTCAGGAGGTTGTAGCCCGAATATAACAGACTGAAGGCCCCAGTGGTATGAGGCATGTGCTGGGGGCACACGCCTGCAGGGACATGGCCTCCAGTGTACCACCTGGTCCCAAACCTACAAGGCACATGAATTATAAGCCCAGTTTTGCAGAGCCTGAAGCACGAGCGTCACTCTCCTGCCAGCAGAGCCATCGCGTGGGGGCTAGCAGAGCTAAGGACTACAAGCTGCATGGGCAGCTTTGGGCTACCCAGTGTGGGAGGGAGAGGAGGGGCAATGTATTTTTGTCACAGATGCTGATGAGATATGGGGAAAAGGAACAACAATATGGACAAGAAAGCATATATATTACGTGCCACCTTGCCAACTTGATGTTGTGTTATTACTATTACTACTTTTTTTTCTGTTAAGAGATTATGACAGTCTCTTCATACTATATAGGAAGGGTAATTCAGGATTCTCAGGACTCATACTCTAGCAGGAAATCAAACAAATGCTCATCTATATGCTTTTCTGCAGTAAGTTCAGCTACAACATTGCAAAGCATTCTTTTAGCTTTTCCCCTTTCTCTTTCACTCTCTTTAGCGGGGGGAGGGAACAAATGGGATTAATTCTTCAAGAAAAAAACCTCCTTGAGGAGAGGCAGCAAATGATCTGAGTGACAGATCACATTTATGCATCTCCAGATCTTTTTAGATGGTGCCTAAATAATTTGAAAAAAAAAAAAAAGGCTGCATCAGAAACAGCACCAAATGCTTTACACAGAATTTAGGTAGCTTGCATCTGACTCAATTTCATGAGGTAGAAATCAGCTGAAATTCATGCACCTCATTGAAACACCCTCAAAACATGGCTCAAGTCTATAATGAAATCCAAAATAAAAAAATATTTTCTTAGGGTATTTATAAGAAACACACCTATATTGTGTTAGCTTCAGTCCATAAAAACATTTGCTCAGTGAATAAAATGAAATCACAAGGTTGTTTCAGCTAATGAAATATTCTGAATACCACGCTCTTTTTTTTTTTTTCTTCTCAGTTTACCTTAGAGAAACTGAATATGTGATTGCTTATTCTTATCATTATCCGCATCTTTCAGTGTATTCAGCCTAGAGATAAGGATGATTCTTGAGGGTTAAAAACTGTGGTTTTGAGTAATACATCAGTGATAGTGTTCTGATAGTGTATTATACTAATATATCATGAAAGCGATAGCGCTCTTGTGATGTATTAGTACAATGTATCATCTGAACATCACTGCTCTCATGATGTATTGCTCAGAATCACAAGGCAAGTTTAAAGATGGTCTTCAGTAGCCCTAGGCCTGAAATTTTGCTTTTGGACAAAGACAGACTTTCAAGAAAAATAAAAGTGAAGATTAAAGTTTGCAGTGGTACTGTAAAATTTCACTAGTGTGTCACACCTGTGGTTCTCATTAGATTTTAAATTTATTCATAAAAATGGAGAATAATCTGCCAGTCATTTTCTTTCTTTTCTGCTACAAGGAGTTATAGTTTTGCTACAAATATAAATTTTCAGGAATTTCTCTTGATGATATATATACAGCCTAATAACAGCTATCAACAATCATATCCCCAGAAGTTCAGCCACCTTTAAGAGTAATTTTTATCTCTGTGGCAAAATGTTCCAGGATGCACACAGGAGAAGATCTGTACACCCATGACAGACAATTTGGAGTATCAGAAAGCATGCAGGGATGTAGTCCAAAGCTCAGTAGAGAGATGCTGCACTGCAGATGCACAGACCAGCACAGCAGGTAATGAATGAGCGTAATGTGATCTTCTACCCAAAATGGGCTCTTGCCATCAGAGAAAAAAAGAAGAAAAAGTGTTTATGACAGCATATGGGCCACTTGGCATCAGTGGGGACATTCTCAGGGGTTAGTCACCTTTACTACATGCATTATGTTCTTACACAATGCCAGGCTGCATAGCAAAATCTGTCAACTGTATCAGAAAACAAACGAGTATTTCCAAGGTTTGAGGTAACTACAATCAATTTAAAAAGGAGTAATTTTTTCTAGACATCCTATTTTTTAAAAAAAAAATCCGTGCATGGAACATAAATAAATATCTGGATTCTCCGTACCGCTTCTGTTACAGAAACAAACAGGATCAGCAATAGTGTCTCAGGTAGTTTCCTTCTCTGCAGCTTTACCAAGAAAACACAGGAAATACAAGCAGCACAGGGCAGTGGCCACCATGTAGTGAGAAACACTGAACAACGGGATTTCGCATCTTCTCCAATCTCCCTTTCAGCTTCTGGCCTTCGCAACCCGGGAAGGCGGATATTCTGATTCATTAGGAGTTCTTTAATTGATCATTTTTGCTCCTTAGTGCTATTTGTTATTGCTAAAGCCTCAATCCACTAAGGCACTTAAGCACCAGCTCGATTTCCAACCTGTGAATTGGTTCAGTGGGAGTATTCGCATTCCAGATATTATGTATACGTTTCAGTGTTTTGCATCTGCTGCTGGCTACAGGGAGGTCTCCCCAACTGGAGGCAGCAGAAATAACGTCAAGGTGCCTGCAAATTAAAGTTGCTACCTTCCATTTTGTTTTCCAGGCAAAACAAAAACCTGCACATCCAAAAAAGACATTTGCAGTTGACTGAAATGTGTCAGTAGATACAAACAAAATTTTTGGCTGCATTTTTTTTTTAACCAAACAAACAGATTTAGGCAAATCTTCCCTCAAAACACTGCTTGGAGACAAAAAATCCAAACATTGTGTACAGAAAATGTCAAAATAAGGCATTTCAACTTTTTCCCCAGTTATTGTGGGTATCTTCATGTCTGGTGGGTGGCAGACAGCCCTATCACATTCCAGCAGGCTGTACTCAATCACTGTTGATTGTATTTCATTTTTTTCCTAAAAAATTGCTTTCCCCTCATTTTGCATTATTTTGATTAACAAGCAAGAAAAGCAACATACAACAGCCAAGACATTTACATTAATGGACCGATCAATATCACCCGCATCAGGGTAGAAAAAATGCAGACACACGCTTACATTGTTTAGAGTGTTAGCTACCATTCCCTCTTCTTGTCAGACACCGGTGGAGAAAGCACTGTGCGATTGCAGGGGACAGGCACACGGTATGCCAACAGCAATATGTCCCCAGGTGGGGTACACCATGTGGGTCAGAGACACCTGAGCCCCAGTTGCTTCTCATACTGGGGACAAGGTTTCCTGCCAGGGATGTCTGGGGCAGCAGCAGCTGGAAGGAGGCTGTGGGAGATGACTTTTTTAGCACCTTCAGAATTAAAATTATTGGACTGACAGTTTTGTAGGGCTGGGACTGTAGCTTCCTCTGTTTTCACAGTGGCTGCCACATTACAAGTGAAATCTCAGTTTGAGAAACTCCTAATGGTAAGAATTTATCAAGTGATGCAAAATCGCTCTTAAGAGAAGTTTTTTCAAGACCTTTAAACCATGAATGGCAAGCGAATTAGAAAACATACTGCAAGGAACAAATCTGTACTGCCATGAGGCAATTGTGAGCCAGAGCCAGCATGAGCCATCTCTGATCTCCCACCGCAGCGAGGGGATCCGACACTCGAGCCCCACAGTGCTCCCAGCATGACTGTGGGAGCGTGGGGCTGCTGACGGGCACTCCAGAGTGCGCCCGTCCCACCATTGCTGAACTCTGGCAGCAGCACAAGCATTTGCGAGATTATATATCTAAAGTCAATTTCCAATGAACCGGGGTTGCAAAATGCTCACAAAAGTCTTGGCCAAAAAACCTGAAGCCTGTTTGGTTGGAAAAACACCCATTCAGGTCAGATGAGTTTTGCTTCAGCACTCAAGGCCATGAAGAAAGCAATGTTCCTAGTTACTGCTGGTTTTATATACTGAATTATGGTCAAATAACCAATGTGTCACCACTGTACTGCATCTAAGGCGAAAATACTAGGCAAAAATAGACACTGAAAGAGATTTCCTGGGTAAACCAGAATAGTGAAGAGCAGGTGACCCTGCCACACACCACTGGGGAGGACGTGGACATTGCCTGCAATAATTCATGAACATTATGTTGTGTTCGCTCAGCTGCTATGCTGGTTAGCAGAGCAACAAAGCTCAGCTTCCAACAGAAAGGGAGATAATAGCCTGCATGAGAGCTCCTCAGCACACACCCAGGGTCTATTAGCAATACATGTTGCTATAGGATGAATACATAAAAACTGGCAACGGGTCACGCAAACTTGAGGATGGGGGACTGCCAAAAAGTTGGCAGAGGAAGGGCTGTACCCCCCACACCTGCAAAGGCAGTACATGGCTGAGCTGTGCCTTCATGCAGCGGAAGCAGATGCCTTTCAGCAGCTTAATCCTTTCCCTCATTACTTTTCATTCTTTCTGCAGAGACAAAGCTTTGCAGCCATGGGCTTCTACGGTCTGATGGTGCAGCAAGAGCAGGAAAGGCCGTGATGTAGGGCATGGAGGGACAGCAGGGTGAGGAAGAGAAAACGCCAGCGTCCCTGCCACTGCTGCATTCAGGCAGGCAGAAGGGCAGGAAGGGCATTAGGGGCTGCAGGCAGCAAGACTTGCTGGCCAGGAGACCCCAGCAGCCAGTTCGCTGGGAAAAAGGACGGTAGTTTGCAGATAACACCTTGTTTGCTGCAGAGTCCCCTGTCCATTAGAGACATGGGCTTCTTACGGAAGGCTGTGATAATGCTTCTTCTAAACTACCAGATTAACTGTAGAAATTCCAAACTAATAACCATTCTCCAAGTAAGACTGTTAGCAGGTGATAAAGAAAATCAACCATAATGCTGAGATAGCCACATGAAAAATAGGGCAATTTTGTCCTCTCTGTAAACTGGGCTTCCATGGAACCCTTGTTTGCTATTCTTGATTAACTGCTCAATTATCCCTGTTACAAAATTATTCTGTGGAAAGCCCTGCCTGTATATCCATAGCTCATTAACAGAAAGCACTCCCTCTGCTGTCCCTGAAAATACATCGCATTACCCAGACGCTAGCAGGCTTGGTACAATCGCTCTTTCTAGCACTGCAAGCCAATTTCTAGGGCCCTTGACTTGCAGGCCCAGGCAAAGACATCTTCATGGGGAAGCAATTTCTGTTCAGTGAGTATTTATGAGTTCTTGACATTTTTTTTTTCCTAGTCCTAAATTGGGTTGGGATGGAGAAACAAATTTTTTAAAAAAAGTCCTATTCAACATTAGGATATGAAAAAAATTAGGAAAAACATTAGGAAAAAAAAGAGGCTTGGTCAATTAAAATACTCAGTTTTCACAGCCTTCAAAATCATTGCCAACATTAGTATTTTTCTTTTTTTTTTTATTTTACATTTACAGGAGTTATAAATTACACAGAGCAAGACCACTTTAAAAGACGTAATTTTTATAAAATATTAAAACATGACAGGAAACTATTTGAAACAATTCCTTTCCTACAAAAATGCCCCATTTCTAGGAATCAGCATTTTTCTTTCCAGCTTCACTAAAGTGTCATGCACAAGGCTATAGATGCAGACACTCAGTGCCTCCTCCCCAGATGGCAGCTCTGGCATTCTCGTGGTAAGGGTTACTCCAAACCCAGGAAGGCTGCACAGATTAACACACTCTTGTAACACCTTTGCTTTGGCTCTGGTTTATTAAAACCGAAGCTTGCTTTTCTACCATCATGAGAAATGTAAGGATGTGATACAGACTGAAAGGAGCGGCACAGACTGCCAGACTCGAGAGCAGTATGTGCAGGGGGACAGAGAGCTGCTTTGGAAGGGAAGGACAGGGAAATCCACATCTGTCTCAGAAAGCCCAGGTTGACAGCAGAGGAAACAGCAGAGACGCAAGTGGGAATCAGCTAGAAGAGCGACCAAAGAACAGGAGGGGCGGGAGCTACCGACAGAATGGAGATGGTGGTGGAAGTTTCGTGAATCAAAAATGTCATGCAGAAAGAGGGTGCAAAGAGGGAAAGCAGAAGAAACTGGAACAAGTCTTGGGAGAGGAGGCCACACAGGCTGTCCAGATGCTACCAAGCTGCAGTGTGAGGACCCTTTCAGGAGCCGCTCGTGTACCTCTGCATGGCACTGCACTGTACACATACCCTTAGGAGGGAAAAAAGAAAGCTTTGCAATGAACCCTACCAACATTTATGCCATGGATTTGCCTCTGGAAGAGTGAGTAAGTATCAAGATGCTTGCTCATCACAGAGAACAGGTACTTGGTAAAGGAACAAAATTGAGAGAGTTTGCAAATATATCAGAAACCAAACCAAGTGGGGGACTTGCAGCAGAGTGCATCTTCAAACACGTACACTGAGAAATGTGCAGATTCAGCATCCTCAATAAATAATGTATCTGTCAACTGCTATAAAGTTTTAAAGAAATGAGCTAGAAAAGAGACCTAGACCTAATGAAAAAATGCATAGAAAGATTTTAAACCCACTTGAGATCTGCAGTTATAACTTCCACAGCTGAAGGCAACTTTAGCATTTGCAAGTTAACTGCCAAGTCCTACCCCCCCAGCCCCAAACCCAAGACAACTGGCACAATAATGAGAGTAATTAGCCTGTTCGTTGGAAGTGGTGATCCAAATGTAATTTGGACATCTCCTGTGAGATCCTCTGAAAGGCAGCAAATTAATAAACTAAATGGAAATAAGGGTGGGATGGTGCTTTATATTTCCTGACCTGGTCCACTACTCTAGGAATGAGCGTCGACACATGGTGGTAGGAAGGTCAGGCCAAGGACCATCACCAGCTCCTCTCATCTGCCATTATTCAGTGCCTGTCACCTTCCTAGCACCCACAGTGGACAGGATGGGCAGACCTGCAGAAGCATCAACCATTACTCTGTGTGAATCAATAGGAAGAACAACACCTTGGTGCAACCAAGGACCCTGATGGGGAAACTACTACATCATGTTTCCCGGATTATATGTCAGCAACACTACGATTGGAACACTGTGAGACCTGTGCAGCATCTTCTACCCCCTGAATACCAAAGAACTGCAAAAACAACCTTAAGCCCTGGCAGGTTCTGCATAAAGTATCACTTCCATTTTACAGATGGTAAGGCTGATGCACAGACCAATGAAGGTGCCTCCAAAGCTGCTCAGGAAGGTGGTGCAGGCTTAGGGACAGCTGGAGAGCACCTGCCTTGAGGTCCTGTGCCTTTGCCTTCCCTCAGAGTCACTTTGCCCAGGTGTTTTTGTGCAAATTTGGTGTTGCTGAGATGCAAACAAAAGCGCAATTGCATTTCCTCTCACCTCTGATCTTTAGTTAAGTCTTGATAAATGTATATTGTTTTAACACTTGTGATACGTATAATTAGGGTTCTTTAATTTATGTTTCAATAAAATGTTCTATAATAAACATTTACTGCTCTGTGAATAAACATTTAAATGAAGCTCCTAATGGGGGTTACATGTTTCGAAGCAGTTCATGGCTTTGCAGAAGTCTCTCCCTATACTTAATGAGAGTCATTTCCATAATCTGTGCATTATTGCTTAAGCCTCCCTTTAGGAATATTTTACAAAGTAAAATTCTGTGAAATATTATCAGCCAAAAGAGAAAATGCTAAGAGGATTATCAAATTGTCCCGTTAAAGGGACAGCGCAAGCTTTCATTTCCCCCCTGAGATGATAACATTGTAATTATGTAGAATGTGCTTACTAATTATCACACCAGTGTGTTATTACTGGGTTTTTCCCTCAGAGACCCGGTCTAAATGAAAAGGATGAGAGACCCCTAAAAGGTCTGATATGAAGGGCAATATCATGCTAATTTACTTTCTGATATTAATGAGGAAGGATCACCCCCCGCCCAGGCAAATCTTGTAGATGTCAAGAAAGGTCCAGCTCCCTCGGAGGGGGTGGAGTACTGTTATGTACAAAGTTGTGCACAGCTTCTCCCACAGCGTCAGCCCTACAGCCTCACAATTAACACCCAGGGTCTCATCCCCATTTTGCTGAAACTTCCACCCGTTTTCTCATTGACTCCAGTAACAGCAGGACTCAACACCCCAGCTGAGATATAAAGTATATGGAGGTCGAGGGAAAGATTATTTTTGGAATACAGAGGTTTTTCAATTCTCTGGAGTATCTGCAATGATACAAACACCTGTAAGATATTTCTTCCATGTGTCTGAGTACATCTGAGGAGAACATAAAACTGAAATATACCTTCTCTCCACTAGCAGGGAATAAGAGCATTACAGCAGCAATGGCCCGCTCCCCCTTTAATGCAGGGGGTAGGGAAGTTGGAGGAAAATGAGAGAAGATAAATCAGGAATGGATGTGGCAGAGGGAAGACAAGCCTTACATACCAGTTACTGTTATTCTGAGAGGGAAATCAGTATCTCTAATTTTTGTGGTTATTGCCTTTTTAGACAACTGTTGCAACTTCTTCTAGGATGATGACAAGTTCCTGCAGAATTAAAATACAGTCCCTGTCTCCCCTTTCAGTAGTTAAAGGTGGAAGAGAGGTGCTACTGCAAGGAGAAAGAAAAGGTTTCCGATGATGGTAACGTGACCGAGCCTCACAACTTTCTGTGGAGGATGAAATGCATTCAAGCCACAGTGCTTTCCGTCACAGTATCTATCAGTGCTAAGGGAGATTGCCGAAGCTCTGTGTCAGTACTGAGGCATTTTATACCTTTAGGGATACATTTCCCAAGAACTAGCAAATATCTCTGCGCATACCTATAGCACTCACTAGACTGTATTTAGTTATTTATAATATTAAAATTATATATAGGAGCTACGGGTTCCAAAACATGGGCTGTTTTCCTGTTTTATTGCCGAATGTGCACATTCATCTCTAAGGTTTAGCTGCTTCAGTTAAACCTTTTAAATGTAAATTATTTTCTGTTATAAAAAGCTGATTGTGGGAGTTTTAGTATTTCAAAGATGGTAATTTATGTGACTGGAACAAAATAAAACATTCAACAGAAACAGAATTTTACTTGATCAGAAACACTTTTATGTTTCAGTATAGTTTTCTTTTCATATTTTCCTCCTGCACCAGTGGCCTCTGTCTTTCAATTAGCTTGAAACAGAAGATCTTAGATAAAACCATAATTTAACACCATTTGCATATGTGTCATTCCACAACTTCTTCACCACACATTTAAAGTATTTTTAAGCTGTTGTGAACCAATGCCTAAAGTCCCTTATGCAGCTGCTCAGCTGTTCACCCCTCAACAGTCCACCAAAGTCTCTGGGATGATGGGGAAGCAGGACCAGTCTCCAAACAACCCACAGGAGTAAGTTTCCTCCCTTGTCACCTCAAATCATTTCAATGGCATAGCCAGTGAGGGAGCCAAGAAGCAGATTTTTGGCATGGCCTATATGACTGCTGGTCAATCCTATTTTTCTTTGACTCACTTCCCACACACACTGTTGAATTTGGGATACAAAATGGTTTTGTGGAAGTAAACAGCCTCCTTGAAAATCAAACTTCATAGGTCACCTACAACATCATCCAAAGGTAACTGAAATGCCTGTAACGACCCCTTGGTCTCAGCAGCTACTGCATCAGGCCTTGCAGAATACCACGGTATCAGCACCAACACAAGTCATCTTTGAAGATTTTGACAACAACCTACACAAGCTAACAACTTCTCGCAGGCTGCCAGTGCAAAAGTACTTTCATTCTTGATTTCCCAAAGAAAGTAGGATTTTTCATGCCATCTTTCATAATATGCAGCCCCATGCTACTTTCTGCTCAAGTCAGTGGCAACACTCTTGCTAACTTCAGGTTAAGTCCTTCATGACATGCAGAAATCTGGCAAGATGATGTGCTAATAATGGCAAAGGATATACAATAGTATGTCCCCAAAATTAAAAATAAAATAAAATGCATTCCATTGCCTTTATTCACTGTGTAATATTTTTGAAATCAGGTTAGAAAAGGTACCAATGTTCCTGTCTCAAACTTTTTTTTAACCTCTTAAAGTACTTCTTTTGTAAGCCCCTGCATGGCATGCAACATTCGCACATCTCCCACCTAAGTGTAGTGAATCGCTACAAGGCCAACACTGATAAACAAACAGAAATGCATCTTCCATTGACTGTTTGCTAAAACAAGAACTCGATCATTTTAACTTACCAATTTAATTACAGAAATGTATTATTGATTCAATCTTTCTTCATATTCATGAGCTGGCTAGAGAGAAGAGTGAACTGTTCTTCTTAGTACACTTTCACCTTGATAAGCATGAGTTACCCTAATTGGGAAAGGAGTTCTTTCAAAATTGTTTAAATCCACAAAATCCTTTCAACCAGGGAACTTTGGTGGATTTGTAATGCATGCTGGCGTTTGCCAGGAACCCAGCTGAAACCACCAGACTTGCTGTCCTGGAGACCCTTCAACTGACAGTTTGTCCAAATGGACTTTGTGACTACCAGGGCCATATGGGCAGAAGGGTAGCAGAGGTGAACAGTTTGCGATTACGTCCCTAAGTCGTTTAACCTTCAGAATTACAATTTCACACACTCTGCCACCCAACAGGAGGCTGTACAAGCAGGTGAAAAGATAGATGTCTATTCTTAATGACTGTTTAGGAGACTGCTGCGCTTTGGTCTGTGCCCATGTTGGTTCAGTTCATTAATGTAATTAACCAACAATCAATCTTTTTAAATTAGTTACACAAAAACAACTACTGCCAGATCAACTGACATGAAAGTTAGGTCACGCTCCATTTCTGCACGATTTAACATCCACGCTGGAACGGAATATAGGGCATAGAAGCATCAGAAACTGGAGCCAAATTCATTTGAAGCCCTACAACTTAATTAAAGTGTGCAAAATCTGTGCAGCTGGCTTGGTCTTATTTGCATGGCCTTCCGTGTTTGCAGCTAAACACCTTGGCAATATAAAAAGTGCTCAGAAGACAAAAGAAAGAAAGAAAAAAGTGCTTCCAGGAAATATTTAATAGTGAAGGAATTTAAATAATTTTAAGCAGCGTAACTTTATGCACGGCTTGAAACTGGACCTTAACAGTAGCTTTCATGATTCACCAGTGGCTCTGTTCACAAAATAAAATGAAAACAGAAGGAGCTGAAGTCGCTATTAGTGTCTGCTCCTTTTCTGTGGGCTCAGAAGAGACCAGCAAAGCAAACTCGGTTTTCACTGAACACAAAGGTTACCCGAGAAAGGTTTCAGCACAGTTTCATTGTCAGCCTCAACATGCTGATCTGCTGCCCCGGATCAGAGCGGAGAGCAGCTTATAACCCAGGCTCACAACCTGCTTCCCTCTTTCCCCTTCCTCTGGGAGCTGGGGAAAGGATTTGGTTGGCCTAAACCTGGTGCAGTGTGTTCTCCAGAAGCGCTGGCCGAGGGGTTGCCGAGGTGACCGAATCCTGCCCCTACTCGCCTTCCAGCCCAGCACTGGAGGGATGAGGAGCAAACAGCAACCCTGCACAGTCTGGTTTTCGGACCAAACAGACCTCACACCGTACAGGCATGCCCCGTTTGTGCCAGTCTCAGAGCTGGTCTCAGGGGCAGCGGCTCAGTGACCTCTGGGATGCTGCCGGTGCAGCTCCGCAAGCCTGAGCGGGAAGCGCGTGCCCCCGCGTTGCCGGCAGGTTAACGCGCGGCTCTGCCCGGTGAGCGTGGAGCATCTGCGAGCTCGGTGTGGGTGTGCTGTCAGCCTGGTTTGAGGCTAATAGACAATTTCTCTCCCAACCCTCTAAGCTGAACCTGAACTAAACTGCTTTCAATTTCCCCAAAAGGCCAAGTTTGCAACTCTACCTTATGCTTGTCCATTAAGACAGCATCTGGCTTCTTTTAATCCCTTGCACTAACTGAGTTGATCCAATTGCTTCCAGTGGGCCTAACGCAGGCATTGCTGCTGAATGACTGCCATGAAACCAAGTTCCTCCTCCTAAATCCACCACGAAACGGATGGGCAAGAGCCTTCCTACGATGCAGTGCCGCAGGAGAGTATGGCATTTCCCAGGCTGGTGAGTCTGCAAATGGCTGAGCACATCCCATAACATGCTAAGCACCTTCCCTGCTGCCTGCCAGAACAGCCACTGAAGGTTGCAGGATCAGGCCCGCAGATTCCCCTTAAGTGAAGAGTAAGTGAAACACTCACCTGGTTCTCTCTTTTGTGAAATCAGGCAACAAGCTGTGCAGCAGAAAAGGAGGAGTGGGAATTGGGGCAGGTGGGGAAGGAGATGGAAGATGCCTGCTCAAGTTTCATTTTGAAAGCTGCATGCCAATTAGCATGACTGGAGAAAAAAACCAAGCCACTTCTAGGAGACCGAGGAGGAATGTGCAACCTGTCACTTAACATTCCCCACCCTCTGCAGCATTGCTGCCAGAAAAGCACCGGAGCGGGTGCCTCCGGAAACAAAACTGAAGGAGACGTAACTGAATTTAAAACTAATAACAGCAAGAAACTTTAATGAAACTCTGATGAGCTAAAGCAGCTTTTCTCATATAGGATTTTCGGAGCTTTCATAACTCTGCGCTCCAAAACCGTCCTAAAAAGTTGCAGGCAGTATTTTATCACTTCGTGCCTCTGTGTGAACATACATGCACCTTTCCTGCAGCACACGTATAACAGCAAAATGCAAGGAGCCCACCTTGGCAAATTCCTTATTCATTACCACAGTGATCTCCCCTTTCTTGGTATATGCAATTCTATGTCATTGCTCTATGATATACATGCTGTCAGTTGCAAATGGGATGCTTCTGTAGCTGGAGGACTGGGTTCCAGGGACTGGGGGAGAGGAGATCTTGCCCCAGGGGAAACTCTCAGTTTGGTTTGGATCTGCCTCACTTCACAGGCTGAGCAGGGAGCCTGAGCTATTTGTGGTTTTAGTATCCAACATTGCTGCCAGAGTCAAAAGCAGGCTGCAATGCACAAGGAATACAAAATAGAGACCTAGAGGGCAGGCAAAACTTTCATAAATTCAGCTCATCTACCAACATCGAAAGAATTACTAATCAGAGAAAGCAAGCTACAGAAGTGTTAACATTAATTCTACTCTGCTACAAGCCACGTGGCTAACACCGTGACACCTTGCCATTTACTGAGGGAGAGCTATTTATTTATGTAACCTATAGCTCACATTTAAATAATTAGTCTGCCTGATAAATTTTAGAACTTGCAATCTGTGTGCCACGTTTGCATAAGCACAGCATATTTAATGCAGGTACAATTGTTTAACACCTCCAGCATCATATTAAAGAGTTTCATATAATTAGCAGAGTTAGCCACTCCAACTTTGAGGCCAGTTACACATTTAAAAAAAAAAAAAAAAAAAAGTGCTAATTGTACAGCATGAAGCTGCTGCTCCAGAAATGTAGCCTGCACTTCTAATAAGGGATGTTCAGAGAGTGGTATGTGCTGCCTAGGAATAAGGAAACCAGGTCAGAAAAGACAGGACTTGATCCAAAGTTCCCCGCAAACTTTCTGTTATCTCAAAGAGTCTGAACACTCCCCACATCAGTCTGCCATCTTTGGTTTTCTTTCAGCCCACCAGGAGCAAAAGCCTGAATTTAAGAGGTGCTGACTATTTGTTGCTCTCTTCAGCGTCAGAAGCTCAAGTGCTCCCTTATAGCCAGATGCCAGAACACCACCCGCAAAACTGTGGATCAGAGCTGAGGGTTTTTTACATCACAACATCTTTTCTTTAGGCCTGGTTTCTAGAATATGAAGACTAATACTCCTGGGATGCTATTCTGGATGCAGAAGTTCTGACTCTTCAATAAGCAGCAGCAGCAGGAATTGCATAGGGATACAACTAATGAGCTATATTCACTCTTCAGCAGAATGGTCCTCACTTCCAGGAGGTGCATCAGGGATGAGCTTGATCTTTGTTGCTATTATTTCGATATAGTCAAGTGAGCAGAACCCTAGTTGTGTGAATCATATCATGGCAGTCTCTTGGCATCTCAGCAGAATAAGAATGCAATAAATACAAAACCTTGTAGTTCCGATTGTAAACATAAAAATAAACCTGAACTTCAGCTTAAAAATTGAATCAGTGGAGGAACCTGAGGTGAAGGCTATGCTTATAGAGAGTGGATGCCATTGACATTCCTGCTACGTTAGAATTTACTAAACAACATGAACTGAACTACCCTGTATTTTAGAACTTACAGTGTGTAAAGTGACAATTAGAGAGCAAGGTGATAGTCTGAAAATCAAATCACAAATTCAGACATTAGAAATGCTCACTTAAGAGCTTTCCTTTAGGTACATCATCTGAAAAGAAGGCCAAAATAAGTTTGTTTATTTGCTTCTTTGGTAACTGTTGCTCTTAGGCCAAATCTTCAAACACCCAAATTTAAAGCCAAATTTCTAAAGTCATTCTTCAACAAGCAGCAACTGTGACATTGACATTTCTTGTCAGATTCTCAAAGCACTTCAACATTCAGTACACTTCAGAGAAATTAGTCACCTGCATTACTGCCAAGCAGTTCTGAAAACCCTTTTTCATCTAAAAAAAACTTCTACCTATATGTCTTTTCCAAATGGTGTTTAGGGACTTCAGAAGCTATTCTAAGTTTGATTATTTTGGTGACATATCAAGGTTCTTTGCACAGGGAATTATTTTCTAGTTCAATCTAGACAAAATTGTAAAGAAACTGGGATCAATCCCACCATGCCTGTTTATCACAAAATCTTGTATCATCACATGACATTCACCCTAGACAAGTAAAGCAAAGCCAAACTTAAGCTTAAAAATAGCACTACGCAGACTCCTGCTTTGGCAGCTTAGATGGTAGGAACATTTACTGTATATTGTACCAAACTCAGTCAAGCAAATACACACCCTGTTGCTACTGCTGGAGAGAAGGAGCAAAGACCAATATACATTAAAAGAACCTTGATATCGCTGGGAAAGTAAGTTCTTATTAGATGATACAAATATATTCTCCAAGGAGAACTGCCACGAGCAACGATGACTCTTAGCGAGAGGTGTTGGGGGAAGCACCACATGACACTACAAGGGACATAAAAGACTCTCATACTAGCACAAGGATAGTATAAGCAGAAGAAGAAAGGGATGAAAAATTCCCTATTCTTAGGCATAAGAAAGGAAGCAGTCCATATTCAGCAGTCCAATGAAAGAAGATGTCTGTTCTTTGTTGAAGCAACACACAAAACATGACCTGGGAAAAAGGGACCCTCTTTCTCCACAAATAAAAAAACCTTGCACTGAATTTAATTACACCAAAATCCTCATCTGAAGAGGCATTTTAAGGAGATAGTTTTTTCCCAAATTTTTCCCAACAACTTGCAAATAACTTAAATAAATTCTTCCCCTCCCCCCATTTCCCCATATGAGGAAGCAAACTCTCAATTTCCTGCTTCTCCAAGCACAGAACTAGATCCCTGCCCTCTCCATAAGAGAGAAGAGGTGATAAGATATGGGAAGGAGAAGCCTTTTCTTTGCCTCTTTAGAGAGGTGGTTCACCCAGAGAAACAGGTACTCTCTTGCCGAGGAAGAAGGACACTGGGAGTGAGCTGATGTTGGTACTGCAGCAGGATAATAAGCAAGGCTGAGACCATCCAACCAGTGGAAATGCAACTGTGTGAGGTCCACCCATGTGGTGCATTTCAACATCATTAATCATTTCTCATGTTGAATCAAAGACAGAATAAATACAATGGAGTAGGCTGGGAAATCTTCCTTTGTAATCTGCAGCTCACAAAAAACAACCACCCAAAGGGGTATTCCAAAACAGCTTCTGAAGCTGTGTTCGACAAAACCTATGCATTTCTGAAATGCTAATCAGGGCAGAATTAGCTGATCAGGGAAACCCTAAGTTAGATGAGGACAGGAAGCCAGCAGCAGATTACAGTCTAAAAAGGTTTAAATAGACTTGTTAACATCTGCTGAGGGTGCAACTATAATTAAGAGATCTCCTTTCCTTGTTTGGGGGTTTGAGAGTTTTGTTTGTTTGGGGTTTTGTCTTTGCTAGTTTTCTGCCTTTCCAGTTCTGACAATGAATTTTGTATCAGGACCCTGGGGAAGCGGAGCAGACTTTCAGCATTCACAATCAGGAGAAGCAGAAGATCATGGCAATGGAAAGGCAGTTTAGTCCCAGAGTTGTTACATTCTTTCAGAAGCTTTTCATCTCATGAATACAAATCTCTAAAAATTCTCTTGGCTCATGGATTTACTTCTTTGGGCAGTTATATCAGTAAACACCTAAATCTGCACAAGTCACTGTTGCTCATTTGTCCTTACTTGTTCTGCAACCTCAGTCAGAAAATTAGTTGAAGAAATCAGTTCCTTCCATGTGTATACGCAATTAAATGCAGGTGTCCAAATTACACAACCCTCAGCTGATCCCTTATCTCCTTCAAAAGTATGGAGTAAGTAAAAACTTATTGGTAGGGTAATAGTTTTCATAGTGCCCAAATACATTTTAAGGGGCAGATTTTGAAAGGCAGATTTTATTTTTTTTTGACCATCCTGACCAGGGGACATGCATTGGTGATAGCCAGAGAGCACAGCTTGGAGGGAGAGTGGCTAATGACAGCAAAACAGGACACGGGTTTACCCAGACAATGGAAGACCAGCATTTGTCTTTGGTAAGTTAATGTAGACCTTTCTAAGCAATTTTTTAGGGCTTACTTTTGCTTTACACTGCTGATCCTAATAGGTGCTTTTAGCACAAGGAGTGGGAGGGCTCCATTTGTCAGGGAGCAACTTGCTGGGAGAGTCAAGAGGACATTATAACATCAACATCTAAATATAAATTCCAGCCTTTTCCTGGAAGGAAGAGGAAAACACAACAGAAGTGCAAAGGGCTAGGGAAAGATGGTATGATCCAGAGTAATACTACAGGACTCGGTGATTAAACTGGGCTGGCAAAAGCAAGGTACCCGCATCTAAATTTAGCTACCTAAATGATTGGTTTCATTTTCAGAGGTGATGAATGCCTGCAGCTCCCGTCGACTTCAGGTGCCCACATTTGAAATGTTTGGCCTTTAGTCTTCAACTCAAACTAATTGAAGGATTTAACATTTCAAAGCTAAGGGGGTTTATCCAATCCAGAGTGCCATAAAGCTGCAGTTCCTAGGCATGAGAGATATGACACATGAGCAACTCAAAGCAAAGCAGGAGAAGAAAGATGATTATTCCCCAAAGTGCACACACTTGAAAGACAGGCTAATGAGTTCTTAAATGACATAATTTAATCCCAAGGCTTCTCAAATACAATGCTGGAGTTTTCCCTTCCTCAGTCATTACAGAGTGCATAAGGAAATTTTAACTGTAGTTCTCCTGCCCTTTGAAATACAGAAAAAACGTGCCCCTCTAGTTTAGTTCTCCCTGAGCTGCATAATAGATCAAATTAGCCAACAGCAGCCCTGCATCACAGCTAGGCAGGAAAGCAAGCCAAAGGGATCCTGCCCTCCCAAGGAGCATGAGACACAACATTTTCACAGAGATCCAAGGCCCATCAACCCTTGAAAGCAGCCTGCAAAAGAGCATTGCCAGGGGCTGCAACAGGCTTAGAGACACCTTGCAGAGAAGGGAACACCTCTAGAGAAGGGGTACTGGTGTGGACAATCCTACAGAGTATTAGGTCCTCAAGGTATTCACACAAGGCATGAGCAAGTTTTCATGAAAGCCTTATAGGCCATTTGGCATCCAGCTCAACAGCTGTAGTGCAGACTATGGGGTTTTTGTAATGGGGCTATTCCTAGGTGCATCTGTCTACCACGATCCCCACTGCCTTTTGCAACAGCTTTACCTTGGAGAATTAAACTTCCATCAGTCTATATGATGATAAACAATACACTATAGATGCTTAATTATAGGCGAAATCATTTAGTTAAAAGCAAGAACAGTGAAAATATTGTTTTAAGAAAGGAGTGATAACATGCAAAGCTCAAGAGAGAGTTCTAGCAGCAGACTGTGGTTAAGTGAGGCTTTTTGTGAGGCAATGTGGTCCTTGCTCTATCTGGTAGACACAGTTGAGAAAGCACGGTAAATTATGCATAAGACCATTACAAGAAAAAGGTTAAGGATAAACCCATGGATAAAGTAATCAAACACCACTTCACAGAACAAAGCCTATCCTTTTCTCTGCCACAATTCTGTAGTACTGCGAGTCACCTCAGCCAGAACATCTCACAGTTGGTCACCTTCTGGGCATCCACATGAAACTCGCTGGCCTGGTCTGCAGAAATCCTGAGCAATGACAAGTGTAACTGTAGTTTCTAAGAGCCATGAGCTGAATCTGTCATTTAAGTTGCTAAGTATGCAAAAGAAATCAAGCTCTAAAGCTGTCAGCCAAAGAGAATGAGCATTACTTAAAATATAAAATATATGTATTAATGCTTCAGAGACTTTCAGATACTCTGCTGAGAGGCTCTGTACGAAAGCTCAGAGGACATTAATAACCTCGTATTCAGGGCAGAGTTTGGATGACATCTAAGCACTGGAACTGCACACTGAACGATGCAGATAAAAATAAACACTTGATCTTGTCCACCCTGTGCACAGAATGAAGTAGCAGCTTGTGATCAAGTCTTTCAGACTGTATCACATTCATGTTCCAAATTAAAGCTACGCAGGCAGTCTTAATTCTGCCTTTTCCTAATCCTTCAGAGTTAAATTTTACAGTTCCAACTATCTTTAAACATAGAACTTTTTGCATATCAGTAATAGTTTACCCATCTCTGGGAAAAATGATTTACATCCAGTATACTAACAGAGTAAATTCTAATGAAATGATCCCATGAAACATAACATGGCATTGCATTTAATTGCTACATTCATTAAATAAGAACATTGGATTTTTTTGTAAAATTAGAAATTTTGAGGTGCTATCAAGTAAAATTAAACTAATGAGATAAGATTTAACTGAATACATAACTTGTATAAAATAAGATTTTACGCTGTGCTCAATTCTAGCTCAATTTTAATTTGATTTAGGACACCAACATCAAACTCTCAGCTTTCAGATTTGTTTCAGTTAATTTCATGCTAGCTTTAAGAAGTTGAGTCTAATAATGATTGCATTGATAGCATATTGATTTATTTTCCTATTACAGGTGATGTTTTCTGAGTAACACCACTACCATTACACAGAAAATATAAGAGGTAGGCAGAATTTGTTTAGGTGCAAAGGGGGTCTGTTTATACAATGGCAATGGAGAGCTTATACATAGCGAGTGTAAGATTAACTTTGTGGGGATGTTTCTGAGGCATGTAATTGCAGTTCTCACCTAAGTGCAAAGCTGCTACAGGATGGAGGGTCCTATGGTGACTGCAAGAGTACAGACAGGGTGGCTGCTCATGCACATTTGTACAAAACAATCTTTATGTTTCTTACCTCTATTAAATAGTGCTAATAAACATGTGCAGTAGTTGGTGAGGGGAACTTCTTTAACAAGCACAGGAGCCCATCACAGGATACAGACAGCAGAACAGGGAACTACCATCAAATTCATAAGCAGCCACTCAGAACTAGGGCTAAATATCACCACTAAGATATCCCCAGGAGCCCCACCAGGCAGCCTGCAGAATTAAATGTCCTGGAAACATTCACAGGGGCATTGGAGGATAGAAAGTTTTTTTCTCCTGTAGGTAGTCTTGATTTTGGTGGCTGGCAGAAAGACCTGGACATCTGGTGAAGAGAAACATCTCTCCTTTGCACTTGTGCCTTCCACAATTATAAAAACAACCCCACGAGCACCACAGCTTCCAACCACTCAGTTGCAAGCATCCATTTCAATGACCCTGACATGCTCTTGCTTCTGTTTTGTGAAAGAAGGTTCTACAGACATACAACTTCTATGTACAACTGAAAAAAAAAAAAAAAAAAAAAAAAACAGATACAGAAACCACCAACAAACTGTCAA
>VZTL01042426.1:7228-35087 GCA_013400535.1 Scopus umbretta | reverse complement strand
AAAAAAAAAAACAAACAGATGCAGAGACCAGCAACAAACTGTCACACAAAAATACCTGGAAATGCCCAGAAATGAGAACATAGAAGTAGGGTGTTTCCATTATCTACTGGGTATTAAAAGCTAGCGGCAGACTGTTGAAATTAGACTTGAGTTAGATGGACAAAAAATGTAACTCAGTAACATTGGACCACGTAAGCAGCATGAAAATCAGCAGTGTAAGTTGAGCAGCCCATTTCGGCAAGATACAGGAAAACAGGGGGTCGCTTGAAAAGGGAATTATAATAAGCCAGGTGTAAAGCAACCTTTGACTGAATGACTTTTGTAGTTGCAGGCAGAGCCACTTAACAGAGAATTTCAAAAGCATTAAGCAAATCTTATCTCTGAGTCTGAAGAACCAAGCAGGCATCAAAGAGCAGCAAAAAGTCACAACTGAAAATGCTCTCCAGATCATCACCAGCACAATGGGGGCAGAACAGCATCATAAAGAGAAACAAATAGACAGTTTGGTAACTGAAATAAAAGCCGTATAGTTTGTTTTATGCCAACTTAGATTTTGTAATTCATGTCAGAAGAAGGATGTGGCTTTTAGTAATGCTAAGCAACTGAAAGCAAGCTCAAGGACATGTTCCTACTAAACCTCAGTGGTTTACACCCTCCTTGCAGGCATAGACTGAACAACATCATACACAGTTGGGCCTACCAATTTCATAATTCATTGAATTTTCAAAAAGATACACTTATTCATTTCAGCACTTCCTGGGCTTTTTCATAGTGTTTGAATTGCATACTCAGATAGACTTTTGTAAGTTCAGTAGATCCATCTGCGCTTTTTAAGGACCGTTACCCTGTGCTCTCCACTTTTGATCCAATTATGCCATTCTTAAAAAGAAATAAACAAACAAAAAACCCTAGTAATTTTCTATCTTCATGCTTTTATTTGTGTATCTTCAAAGTATAAATGTAAAATCTGAACAAATCTGAAGACCCTAATACTGTTTCTTCAATGTTAGGATCCTTGCATTCCTGCCATATTCCTGACAGACAGGTAGAGGGTATTGGATGAAATCCGAGCACTGATTATGGCACTTTCTAGCCTAATATATGTAGCAACATACAACCTCATTAACACAAACTTTAATCACCATACTCTATAGCTTATCAACACACTTACGGAAAAACAAGCCTTTGAAAACAGTCCCAGCTCAGAAGGGGGAAAATACTTCCCACCAGCCATAAAAGCGACAAATCAGAGCCTCTCTACCCAGAAAATCCCTCATCCTCCACCTATGGTTCTGTCTACGGTCATTTGAAGACAGACGGGAACTCACAGTTTGCATGCCCAGAAGGCAGGATGAAGGCCAGGGCAAATTCAAGCACCATGACAACATTCATAAGGCACATGGCCCAAGCTTGCTGGGTTTATTAGCTTGCGTTCATCACGATGCTAGCACAGTCTCAGGGCTTTTGGACCACTGCTGCTTTGCATCCCCCTGACTTGCACTTCAGGCAGAGCTCACTTGGAACTATCTTAAGGAGCATGTAGACAATGGCCTTACGTTATCTTCTGTGATTGTGACTCACAGATGTTTGTCAGAATACCTTTCACAGAGGGCTAAGGAAAAAAATCAGACAAATCATTACATACCCTTACTGTGGCTTCCTGCTTTAGAAGCATTAAACAGGCCTTTTTTGCCTTTAGCAAACTTTTTTATCAGTTGTGCTTTGGTATGCCAACATTATTCAAGCGTGGATCTGGTTCAAACATTACAGAAAACCACTGCATACTGTACCAGAGCTTTGGATCAGACACTGTAACGCTAATGTCTTTTGGCTTTGTGCGAAAAATTGTATCCATACTAATAGTCTGAAAAGGGCCTGTAAAAACATGATCCACCTAAAATCTAACGAGATACACTATTTGTGAATAAGTTGTCCCAGGTCTTTTTTTCATTAACCCTGCATATTTTGTTGGAAGAAATAATTCCTAATAAAATGGAAACCCTTTCTGCATCCATGCACAACTCATCTACTATGTGAAGCTCCTCTGGAGAATAGTTTGTGGAGAACACAGACAATAAAATTGTTTGGGAGTCCCTCTGACATGGAGGGGTAACTTGTCGTAGAAGAGATGCATATGCTTCTGATAAGAGTATACAGTAGGTCATATTGATATTGAAGGTTTGATAACTCCCACAGTAGAGAGCTGTCACTTAGGCATTCCATACAACAGTGACTTGTTTATGTCTGATATACAGTAATTTACTTCTGTGAGACAATTCAATAGAGCTAATGGCCAGAGGATTCTCTTACCGTTGGTCACACTGATTTTACTGCTTGAGAAGAAGCTATTAGCTAATGGCAAGAATTTCCTTTGTGATCTTCCCTTCATCTGTGGGAAAAAAATTAATCACGTTCCAAGTACTTCAGCATTGCGCAGTTCATTATTTCTGGTTGCAATTATTCTGTGTTTTGTTTAGGTTTCTAGGAAAGCCCAGTACACATGCTTTAGCTGGTATAAGAAATAAACCATTAAAGAACAACAAAAAAATGTATATCTTAACACTTGTGTGGAGTTAACATTTACCCTCTTGTCTGAGTTCTGGATAAGAACGTTATCTTGTTTGCTTTCTATTGCCATGGTTATGTCTGTGCAGGTCATGAAGGGCTGTACTTGCATAATCTACACTGAAGTAGCAGGAATACTTAATCTGTTTTGTGTAATATGAAAACATTACTAACATTTGCAGCACTTGCGTGCATTTTTTGTACTGCTAACCTCACGGGGGGCATTTCACATTCTTTCACAGATGTCTTTATGGTGGTGGAGTTCTGTCTCATTGACATTCAGTTTAGTCTACTCTTTCAGTTTATGCATAGGATTAAATTGAACAGAATTGTTTATTTAAAGGAGACCAACCTGCTGTTCACCCAGGCCACTCTAAAACTGAATAGTAGCTAACTCTACAATAGGACAATTTGTAGAATAAAGCAGCACTCAGTGTTACTGTGGTAGGGTGGTATCCAGACCTTTACACTGCAGGTTTGTAATGTGACTATTTATGATCAATCCAAGCAAAATGAAATTTAAGTGCTTCGTTTTCTACAAAGTAAAAAGAGCTTCACCACAATCACTGCTCAAGTAATTTGCCACTTGGTACATTCCATTCAGGTGTAGGTAGAAAGAACAAAATTACCCAGTCAAAGGTGGCAGAATTCAGTGCAGATAAAAAATTCTGTAAAAGTAAAGGAGGAAGATAATTACAATCATTCCAGCACAGAACCATTCTAATGTGTACAGAACAGCTTTACCTAGTCTCAATCCACATATATTTTCATTTAAATACAGTCCTTTGCTAATTCTACCACTCTCTAAAGTTTACTGCAGGGAGCATGAAAAAGATGGTCTTTATGAACAGATGGTCTTTTCAAGGAAATGTAGTTACATTTAAATACAGACAAATGTACTGCAGACTAATGGTCCTGTTAGAATGCAAGTTCTGAAAAGGGAAAATATGGGACCACATAATATGCTAGCCCTTAATTATGGAGGGTTTTTTCCCCTTCTGAAGACAAACTAATCACTAATGAAGCTTAATTAGCAATAAACAGTTACCAGTGTACAGTCATTCACGTACAAACAGATGTCTATTGATTGTATTTGACTGAATACAAATGTGAGTAACTGTTGTTCAGGTATTATTAGTACAGGGTGGGAAATTGCAACGCAACTGCTACCTCCTCTGTGACAAGTGAACAAATTCAGTCTGTCATGCACAGCTGCATTCTTACTTTAAAGGACCACCTTACATCTGAACACTTGGTAGCAACCTCTTAGTGTCCAGCATGCTATCCAATGAGCCTAGTTGTATTTGAGAGCAAAGGTGGAGAGATTTTACCAAACTGCAGTCCAAATAAGCAATATGTCTTTTTTTTACCTTCCGATATGTGCTGTTTTCCACATTTTTGCAGAGATCCTGCCATTTTGTACATGCTACCTGGGCCAGCTGTAATACTGAGTGCAACAAAGTACCAACTGGGACATAAAAGTCTGGTTTGGGTTTTTGGGGTGGGTTTTTTTTTGGTTTTTTTTGGTTTGTTTTTTTTTTTTTAAGGAGCCACTCTCCTCTCTCTCATGTTCAACAGAGTTCGTTTATCAAGTCCATCAGACCTAAATCTGTGAAAGGCCAGTTCAACTTGTGGAGGCCAGATGATTTTCACAGGAGTAGAATATTTAGGGAGCAAACACTGTCAGCTGGGGAACACAATCATGCTAGGGCAAAGATACAAAAAACCTTGAAATTGAGAAGAAATCCTAACCTTTAAATTATATTGCTTTTTGTATGTGTGTGTGTGGTTTTTTTCTTTGAAAGGCTCCTTGAGCTCACTATCTGAAGTTTAGGGCAATGCCTTTCAATCCTCAGCAGCCAGAATCCACTTTCAAGTCTACAAATACAATAAAATTAAATTATGGAAGATAAAGGCCCTCTGAATTGTTATTTCTACTGACAGTTTCATGTTAGGTATAATGTTTTTTGAACAACATTTGAACCAAAGTAGCCAAAGTTGTACTCTTTTTCTTTTTTACTGTCTAACGAGAATGGTGAACCTTTCACCTCCCAGAGATAGGCCCTGCAGTCTTCTCTATGGGTCTGCGGAAAAGAGCAAAATGATGTGAGTACTAACAACAGCCAAGATCATTCCCCCAGTGTGTTTGCAACAGGAGCAGCAGCACAAATGAAATGCCACATTTGGTGGTGCTGCCTGCTGCAGGACTCCAATTTCTAGAGGTGAAAAGTGAGCACAGTTTGGAGCTGCACCACCTCCCCAGGAAACCCCATTCTCTGGCTGCAACGGCACAGATGCACCAGGGTCTAACTGAGGGCAGCAAGAGTCTTTCTGATGTGATGAGAAGGGATAGATAACACTCCTACGGTTATCCAGTGTCCTCAGGATCTCACAGTCACCAGAAGGCACTTGAAGAGAAGTCAGTAATGCAGAAGTCCATGTGACAGATCTTAGTGACTTACTTCGGTCTTCTCTAATTGTTTTTTCAAAGTGAAAGAGGCAGTGAATCTGGAAAGGATGACAAGATGTGCCATGTATAGCACTGGACCAGGACTTTGGGGTATCAAATTATTTCAAGTTCTGCCTCAGGTTCCATCTTTAAATTTCAGCATGTCACTTCTCTCCCAGTGTCCCCCCATAAAGCAAGATAACAATGCCTGTTTTTTCTGTTTAAGCTCAATTCTAACACTAAGTATAGTTATGTATCTCAAAGTACTTCCTGATACAAGAGTGGAGCATTCATATAAATTGAGGCTGTGTCTGTACAGCACATACTGTGATTTCAAATGCTGATACAATATTAATGTAATAATATTAATAATTTATTTAATAATAAAGTAAGTTGTATTTGAAGATGCTAACAGAAATTTTAATACTGATCAGGTTTCCACTTATTACTTTTTCTAGTATTATAATGGAGAGTGAAACATTCATTTTAAAGTCATTTAGTGATGAAGACAGGAAAAAAAATCAATGATTAATATACTGAGTAAAGAAATGAACACTATAAGGCACATAGTGACAGATAATGTCACAGCTGAGAGGAAGCATCTCCCAAAGTTAAATATTCTCTCATATCACGATATCTTATTTCTGTTTCTCCCTTTTTTGGAGTGAAGAGACTCAGCTAAAGAACAGCAATGCTACGTTCTCTTCAAAACCAGACAAGTGAATATGCTCAAAATTGTCTTCTCTTTCCTTGGGAGACAAGGATGATATGGCTAACCTTAAACTGGGACTTGGCAAAATAAAACATGAAAACTGTAACTAAAGGAATGCCAAATCTATTAAGATGAAGACAAAAGAACCATAATACTTATTATAAAATAGAGAGGCTTATTGGACGCTGGTTGAAATATTCATTCTATCCTTTTTGCTGTGGCCAGTATTTCAACTGAAGTCCTAAGTGACTGGCCCAAAATTTGGTCTTGCCTTTTGGATACAGCAGTGAAAATCCAGAATAAATCCACTAAGGCAACATAATTCATCAGGATTTACTCTGGTGTTCTTCAGGGTACATTAAGGCCAGTTGTTTCTCTTTTAACTTCAGGGTTTAGTTTTAAACAAGACAGAAAGGACTTCTCACAGTAGAGGTCTATGCTCATACCATGGATGGTCTGACTGCCCAACAATCTCATTCCTCTCCCTCAAAAAACAATTTCATTCAGATAGATCGGCACATGAACACAGAGATAACACACAGATACCACACATTAGAGTTCCTATCTTGAAAAGAAGCAGTGAATCAGTGTCTCATTTACAGACATTTGGGACTCTGCTATTGATTTCATACAGCAGTCAGGTTCTCTTGGGTTCATGAAAGACAGGTCCTGCTTGACCAACCTGATCTCCTTCTATGAGTAGGTGACCCGCCTGGTGGACAAGGGAAAGGCTGTGGATGTTATCTACCTGGACTTTAGTAAAGCCTTTGACACTGTCTCCCACAGCATTCTCCTGGAGAAGCTGGCAGCTCATGGTGTAGGCAGACGTACTCTTCCCTGGGTTAAAAACTGGCTGGATGGCCCAGAGAGTGGTGGTGCATTTGGTGGCCGGTTCCAAGCGGTGTTCCCCAGGGCTCAGTATTGGGGCCAGCCTTGTTTAATGACTTTATCAATAATCTGGATGAGGGGATTCAGTGCACCCTCAGTAAGTTTGCAGATGACACCAAGCTGGGCGGGAGTGTCGATCTGCTTGAGNGTTTAGTAGGCATGGTGGTGTTGGGTTGACAGTTGGACTGGATGATCTCAGAGGTCTTTTCCAACCTTAACAATTCTCTAATTCTATGATTCTATTCTATGTCAGGTGTGCTAGGCAGACACAAGTGTATCCAGTCTCCTATTTTTGTTCTCCTTCCCCATTTATTTGTTTCACCCCACTGTTGCATCAAAATGTTTACAGAAGAGTTAAAATTTAATATCTCTATCCATTTGATGGCTTTTGACTACAAACTTTGTGAAGGAAGAAATAAACCCCTTTAAAATGGTAGACTGCATGCTTGCTTACCATCCAGAATGGTTTCTAGTCTATGCCTCAAGGAACCTCTAAGACACAAATAACATGACCGCATTGCTGAGCATGTCCTTCATGTCCTTCCACATTGTTTCAACTGTAAACACTAAAGTTCCTTCATGCAATAATGATCTTTCTGTTTGCAACACAAATATGCTCAGTTACAACAAATAATTGTATTTTCCAAGGAAAGAATTAATTTGAAAAGTCTGTTTAAAATATTTCTTTCTGCTGTGGTTCTAAGTAATCCCCAAGCTTACTATAACTAAGAAAAATTTTGTGAAAATATGTATTTGTCCTGGCTTTATTTGTGTAGTTAGCAATACCTTGAGTACGTTATCTTTCGCTCTTTACTTCTGTGGTTGATCAGATACGAAATTTTCACTTGGCTCATTAGCTGAAGTGGAGGAAGAAAATAGTAAAATACTGTCTTCCCTGAAGTTATCAAATGGGTCTTTGGCAGCTATTTCTGTGGAGACAAAAATGAACTCTATGGCAGCTTTTAAGGAAATAATCAGTACTGAACTAATTCCGCTTGTGCAACTACAACAGGAAGTTTGATTGCAGAAGTAAGCCAAGTGGACATAGGCTAATGATAAACACTTTAAAAAAATTCTTATTTTATAAAAAATAAATATATGCAACAATATTAATTCTTTGACAGCTGTCCTATGAGGAATTTCATTTTTCTCTCTTAATTTGGAAGTAAACATGTAGAAAGTTGATGATGTCTTTAGAGTTTTCTTATTTCTAACTTAAGAAACAGTATAGAACAAATTAGAGATTATTTAAGAGTCACTAGTAATGGTTGGATTAGATGATCTCAGTGGTCTTTTCCAACCTTAATGATTCTATGATTCTACGAACTTTCCATACATTTCAATTTACCATCATTTGCACTATTTCTGAAATAGGTGACATGTAGTAGTCCTGCACAATTTTAGGTTTACAGATTCAAGACACATTTGTAACTGCTTCTGTAGCACAGCCACAGATCAAAGCGACGATTAAAATCTAAGTTCTGGTGGGAGTTCAGTCACTTCAAAGCCTATACATAGCAACATTAACATCCAGCCATGCGTAGTTTTAAAGAGCGTGTGGCTGGGATCAGAAGTCCTAGAGGGAAATGAGGCAGTCTTTCTGTGGAAGCAGATAGCACTCACAATACTCAAAGGTTTAAATCTCAACTACTGTCAAACCTTCCTGGATGGTGAGGAGTGCTTTTGTGTTTATCTCAAGAAGAGTAACTTTTTTTTTTCTTCCTTAACTCTTGCTAAAATAGTAACAACAGAATTTCCATCTATGAGATTAAAGGCACTGCTGTTACCACACAAATGCAGTGTGAAGAGCAATCTTTGCATCAATTGCATAGGCATCTACTCCATAAATCAAAAAAAAGTTATTTTCAAATCATCATTTTCTACTACAATGCTTAGGAATGTTCCCACTGTATTCCTTTGTCATCCCTTTCAATAATACCTCCACACATAAATGGTACTAACACAATCAGTTCGGCTCTGCTATTATTTATTATTCATGTTGTGGGAGCACATAGAAACCCCAGCCATGGGGCCTTGATCTTATTTGTACTTGCTGAACAAATACATCCTAAGAGACAAGTAGCTGTCCTGAAGAAACGTTTTATTTACAGCCTAAACAGACAAGACAGATAAAGGGTGGAAGAGAAAATAACAAGGTGAAACGGCCTGCCCACAGTCACACTGCTAACCACTGACTTATTGAGGACAAGTAGCAAGCCACCATCAAGTCAAAGAATAGAAATCTGGTCAATGGGATTGCCGCAAAGAGCCAAACTCTCCAGCCTGGCCCCTGGAGTACAGAGCGCTTTGACTACAGTCACCTTTCATAGACACTGCCCTGAATGATCTTATATGGCTGTTGTACAATCCGTCACATCTCAGATGTTTTTGCACTGAAACCTCAAGCAGAAGCTACTAGGTCTTAGGGGCTGCAAGGAGTATATGCTGCCATAGTTGCAGATCAGCAGCACAGGTTCGCCCTGTGAGATGCCAAGTTCCTTCTGCTTTCATACGTGTCACGTGATGCACATCAAATTTCTTGGGATCCCTTAGAGAGTTACTATGCTGCAAGTTTTCCTGGGCAGGGCCAAAAAAACCAGTTATTTATTCACGCCTGTCTCAGTGGCATAAGGAACAATTACTGCTTATGGGGACTGAATGTAGAAGTCTGCAGTGATTAAAGAACATAGCATGGAGATCAGCTCGAGCACCTTCACCACTCCTGAAAGACTCCGGCTCATTAGCTTCATCTGTTCATGTAGAACAATGTTAATTCACCCTAAAAAGGATGGCAGGAAAGGTGAAAGGTTGCTACACATCCCCAGAGCTTACATATGGCACTGATAAACTACAGGAGAGAGGAAAAAAAAAAAAGTGGAAATGAGTGGGAGAGGCCCGAGGATTGCAATGTGGCTGGAGGTGAAACATCTGTCACATGCAGCTTTCTACAGAACCAGAAAGACTCATTTATTACCCAACTCTCCACCCAGAGATTTATATGCACAGTAACATCTAACAGGTGAATGATGTAAAACTTAATTGTTACAGCTAAAAAGGTAGAGAGACTTAGGAAACCCTCACCAAAGCCCTAAGACTGAAGTGCTGACTTCTGGTCATCTCACATTAGATCCCAGGCCTCTGTTCTGTATAAGCAGACAGCTTGGCACCCATGTCCTGGGCAAATTGCAACTGAAGTAACAATGTCCCGCCTAATTTACACCCCACTCCTCCGCCTTTTAATTAGCCCTCAGATTTTTCTTACCCACGTTTTCACATGCAGCTTTTAAATGATAGCACTGTATTCTTCCAAAGATGTGGCTGTGTTCTGACAGATGGAATAATTTTTACATATTGTTTTACCTGCCTTACTGGGGAGCTCTGCAGCATAATTAAAGCACAGGACAGCTGAAGAAGTTTATAGCACATCTACATCACTGCAACATAAAGTTCACTTGTACATCACTTATTTCTTCCTGTTCCCCAAGGATGCAGCAGACAGTGCAATCCTTGCTGGATGCCAGGCTGACTGAATCGTCCTGGTAAGTGACTGGAGGGCAAAACAAATACAGTAATTCTGCCCCATAGTTGCCTGGCACCAGCTCAGCATCTAGACCTCCGTTGGCCATTCCTAACCTAAAATATTACCTATATCAGAAAAATCTGTTCTATGAGCAGGCAGATGAGAAGCAGGTAATAGGACCTCACAATGCTGGGCATGGGATAGAGAAGAAACAAATTCAGACATGCCAGTAACATGTGCTACACTAGCTGATCGCACCCTGTCCACAGTGCCAGTGTAGGGGGAAAATTCAGGAGTTAAACAGAAAAAAAATCCAAAACCCCCAACTAAACCAACCAACCAACCAACAGAATGCATACAAAACTGGCTGTCCTGGAGCAACTCTGTCCCTACTATTGCTTACCTATTAGTGCTGAGATTTTCAATGGTACCTCCCAATGAGATTTGTGCATCTAAATCTCTCAATATTCTTCAAATCCGAACCTGAAGGTTGTCTATAACCTTAGTATTAAGAGCTGTAATAGTAATTATAAAAAAACCACACAACCAAAACAAAAAAACAAACAAACCCAAAACCCACAATCCCAACCCAAAAACTGTTTGTAAAGAGCTTTCTTACCCTCTAGAGATTAAACCAACATCAAAAAGCAGTAAGGAATGTATCCAGAGGGCTCCTTATTGTGTACCTACAATAGGGCTTCATCCTAATGCACATGAGATTGGCCATTATTGGCAAGAAATTGCTAGACTTTAAAAAAAAAAATTAACATAAAATCACTGATGTGAGCCACCCTGGCTGCATGTATTACCACGCTGCTCCTATGTTATTTCTAAGTGGTCTTTTCTTAGTTTCTGTCTTTTGTCACTTGTTGGGCGTGCTGTGCATGGGATGAAGAAGCAGCAAGAGATGCCAGCAAGTTTCTGGAGTAAGAGTGCTATATGATAAATTCAGTCTTGCTACTGCTAACAGTGTAAGTTCCCAAGGGTACCACCAGCTGTAAATGGCAGAGAAAGAATGCTCTGCCCTGGGATCTTGGGGTACAATCCATAAGCATGACATACCCAACTCAGACAGTCTTTTTACATGTATAATAAAGCCCAACATTTTCATGTGCACTTCAGTTTTCTGAAGCTATTTAATCTTCTTCACTTTTGCACAAAGAAAACATAAAACAGACACAGTATTAAACTTATATGTTAACCTATGGACAAATGTCTACAGAATTTTGGAGTGAAGACTTCCCCTCATTCCCAAAGCATTGACAAAGGCGGCTTCGCAACACAGGCAAGACAGATGTAGTCTGGCTGGTTTTTGCTGAACAAAGGAAAATTTTTTAACATTTTAATTTTTTAAACTACTTTAGAATGAATTAAGTATAAAGACTTCAATGAAGTCAGCAAATCACCAGAAACCAGATACTTGGATAAAGCACACATGAAATGAGTGGTTCAAATGGATGCAAGTAGATGACATTAACTTAAAAATCCATAAAGTAAAAAACCAGTAGAACACAGATGAACCACGAAGACCTTGCAGACAGATGTTGTTATTGAGGTCAAAAAACACTTTATCTTGGCGTGCATTAATAACCCATAGGGATTGTAGGTATCTGTTCAATAGTGTGAACTATCTGCAAGATCAGCAAAACCAGAAAAAGTTATTGATTACTCTATCATTAAAAATCAGTTGACGTGAAGTCCTCTGTGAATAGGCAGCACTTAGGACCGGAGATGTACTCATTGCCGATCTTTTTTGTGACAAGATGAAACAATAAATTGACTATTCAGATAAATCTCTCTTCTCAAATTTGCCTTGGAAATATCAATGTTCTGCAAAAAATATCAAGGAATGCCCTTTGTTAGACAACATATAGCATATCATTAATTTTACTGGAATTTTAAATTTCAGTATTGGTAATCTGAAAATAAAAATATTTGTAGAGAAAATTTCTGACTTTATTATAACAAGGGGCAATGTTTAAAAAAAAATTAAAAATCAAATATAAAAAGCTCTTTGCAAGGCAATATCCAGAGGAAGCAGAGTGAAAGACTGGATTATTTCTCTGTGTTAGCAAATTAAGTTAGCTCTGTTGCCAAATAAGTTTTTTGCTATGATTTTATTTTTAAATAATTCATGCTCTTTTTTGCTCCCTTTACTAACAGGCTTATGTTTCCTGTTTTTATGTTTAGCAAAACCAAAAAGCATATTTTCTTATGTAAAGCTAAAAACATTCTGGTGTAGTTGGTTTTTTGACATGCATCATGACAGTTTCTCTACAAAAAGCCTTTAAGACACTATGGGAGAAATGCAACATTCAGGGACATATTCCTGTTTAGCTATCCGCAAAAATCATATCTCAGCAAACCTACAGAGCAACAGGATATCTAACAAGCCCTTCTGGCCATAAACACGGTTTATTGTTACATATATATGATAATGTGAAGAGTTCTTGGACGAGGAAGCATGACCCTTGTAGTTCTAGCCATCTTTTCCTAATAAAATCTCTGTCCCAGTCTATGTGGCTCTCCTTGAAATCTTGCCCTTCTTTTGCTAGTCAGCCTTCTCTTGAGTCACTTTCTACTTTTCAATCTCTCTTAGCACATCTTTAGAAACA
The DNA here is from genome assembly GCA_013400535.1 of Scopus umbretta. NCBI lineage: Eukaryota > Metazoa > Chordata > Aves > Pelecaniformes > Scopidae > Scopus > Scopus umbretta. Next base: position 22,338 of record VZTL01042426.1, on the reverse strand, counting down.
CTTTCATTTTCCCCATCATTTCTTCTTCATGGCTCTGTTGGAAACACAGCTCCTTCCCTTTCCCTGGTAATCCTACACGTGCACACCAGCTGTTTACCCTCTCTTGCAGAGGACACACAGATATATATATTTCTGCACTAGACCACGACCGCTGCTTGTCTTGTTGGGTCAGGGCATTGTGTGAGACCATGGGAAATTTAATCTTCACTTACACCTATCACCAAAGCCCTATAAAGGTCTTCCCTTAGCCTGTTATTTTGGCCATCCTACCTCTCTCTGCATCCCTGCATTATCTCACTGTCTCTTCTTGATTTCACCAAACAGTAAAGTTTTTCCTTTCAAGAGAAAGATCTACCTCCATCACCGATTGCACTTCCCTATTGCATTCTCTTCTGCTGTCAAATACTTTATTTTAAGATAAGACATTTGTTTAATTGCAAGCACGATTATAAGACTTGTGCTGCAACAGAGGCAATGCCTGGTAATAATTTTGTTTTGCTTTTTTAAGTAAAGCAAATGGATGTACTTATGCTTTTTAAGCAAAAATTAATTCCTGCCAACATTTTCAAACAAGCAAAATTACATGAGTTAGGCATATAGAAATCTCTGATAGGCAGAAGGTGAAATATCATCAATCTTCATCCACTGAATTTGTATTATGGAATATATTTACTCTGTGCATAGAGGATAACTCTGCATTACTTCTTTCTACATATGACAGATGTTCATTCCTCATTCTTGTTATACAGTATAACTTAGTGGGAAATACCACATGTTTCCTTTAATAGCAGAATTTAACCCCAGATTTTGCCCTCTGAAACTACAGCGTGGCTTTTATCCTCATTTATTCTAAAAACACAGTAATCCACTGCCAGTTGAGGAATGCAGCAACAGGCAATCTGTTGCAGCCAGTTCTCTGTTGCACTTGCTGGGTAGTAACAGAGACATCACCTGGGAGCAGCCACAATGTAAAGCAAAACCACTCATCTCTTTCCACTCAGCTGTTGTGTAGGGGAAAAAAAAGGTAGCACTGAACTGATACCACCTGATGTCATACTTATCAGATATTATTTTAACATTTAACACTAAATTTGGTGGCATAAAGCCTGATACTCTCCTGTCAACCAAGCTCTCTCACTACTACTTTGTGCAGGAGACTACACAGCAGCCAAATCTCAGCAGATGAAACTGTATGTAGTTGCACTGAAAAAACCGAAAGCCTTAAATGAAAAGCTGTTAAGCAATTTTCAAGAGATACAAGACAAACAGAACAAATTATGTTCTTGATGATAATTCTCCTTTTCATCAAACAGCTTCCCCTTTTTATTTGAGATATAGCCAACAGGCAGCTCTGACTTCTATCACCTTGAGCACCTTTGGGTCTACAGGAGAAAGATGAGGAGTATCAGTTAAGCGTTGCGGCCCATACCATGCCTCACCTACGTCATTTTTACACAGATGGGCACGTGCAAATCCAACAGAGATTTTGCCTTGCAGTATGCATTAGGCTGTGGACTGTAGACAGTAGCCTAATTGAATTTTGCTGCGAGTATGTGCAAGCTCTTTCAGCGTACCTCTTGCTTGGGTGCTAAGCTTAAGCATCGTTAAATTGACGTAAATGCAATAGACTTCAAATAGCAAGCTCAAGCACCAGACCTAGAGCAAAATTCTTAGACCATCTTGTCTGGACCTCTACTCCTCCAGGACTGCTCCCTATGATACATCCTGAAATGCTGTTTTACCTACTCCCGTTGTACCTTTATTCACTCTTGTATAACACCAGTGATTACCACCTTGTTAGCATTCAAACAAAACAATATCCAAGGTCAATATTTACTGCATTAGCAGCACCCTGTCCCAAGACACAAACTTGTTTGGAGACATTTGTAAACCTAAGCCTTAGTATTCAGTTTTTAATTAACAAAGAAAGCTTAATATGCATTTTTTTTTCCATCCATCTGGCACTAAAATTGCTGAGTTGCTTCTGTTGCATTTTCAGGAAGAGTTTGGGGCTATTAGAAGAAAATTGCAGTATATTTCTCTCTCTGTGGTCCACTTGCCTATTTCAAAGGCAAAGGGTGTTTTGAATTGAGAAAAAAGGGTTAGAGAAGATATTAACTATACTCATATCTTTACGCATTCTTTCTACTGGCAGTAAAAAGGCCTTTTATTTGCCTTTTGGTATGTTTCCACTGTTCCATATCAGGTCTCTGCATTTGTCCCCCATCAACTCTTAACACACAAAGAAAAAAAGAAAGAAAAAGAAGAAAATAAAAGCTGCAATTAATGCATTGTCCATAGTTTGAAAAAGGCCCAACTTCACTGTTCCAATTTAAAGACCCTGTTGTGGTGAGATGACTTAAAAGTGGAATATTTTTATATTGCAATCTAGCACTTGTTCTCCACAGTGATTCCTTTATCCTCTTGGGGGTATCTTCAGGGACTGTATATTGATGTTTTAAATGAAACTCTCTGAGTCTTTTCCTTCTGATATTTTCAAATTTTTTGCTGAAGGAAATGTTTGTGAGTTCTGCAGTCTTCTGTAGTACTCCTCTATCCAGATTCCACCTTGCCTGTTACAACTTTACCAAGTGCCACATTAAAAAGAAATTCAAAGAAAACAGAAACAACTTTGTTTCTAACTAAAAGACAGAGAGGAGAGAACATCTAAGGAGCATGTTAGGAACTGTTCTTTTCTGACTTATTTTCTTTAGATATCTTGGTGGAAATATAATATGGAACATATGTACATAAATAAAGTGCACATCTGATTAATTCTGTTACTATGTTTTTAATTGATCCATTTCTCAATACATAATGCACAAATTACCATATCTAGGTTGCACTGGAAAGCCCACATGAAACCCTAGAATATTCAGTGGAAGGTGCTTTGGGGAATTTTTAGCATGAGGTAAGCTTTAACTAAGTTCATTTCCCACCCCACCCCACCTCTTTCTGACAGGCATCCAGCACACCCCATCTTAACTACAGCTCCCTGAAAGGCATCACCCTGCGACACCCTCCGTAGCAGAAGTACCACTGCCCGCCCAGGCCGGCCAAGTAATTCATCAGGGCCAATCTCTTGCTGCGGGAGTGGCAACTGCCAGATGCTGCAGCAGAAGCTGAACATCTCTTAACAGTACATCTAATTATCTATATTATCCAGGGGAGGAAAAGAGATTTCTTTATATCTCCACATGGCAATCAATAGGCACAGAACTTGGAGATATAATCTTTGACTTAACTATAATTCGTAACTTGTCTAGTGCCACCACAGATGTTATTCTTCAAACAGGAGCTATCAAACACTAGATATGAACTTCTGAGTTTATTACTGCAGACACTGACAATAACATCAGTGTTTTCCTTCCCTGGGAGCAAAGGGTGTGCCTATACAGCTATCACTGCAGTCTGTCAAATGCTGAGTGTTAATCGTCTTCCCTCCACAGCCATTTACTGCAGGACCAAATAGTTTCTTCTGTAAGAAGAATCGGAGAAAGATGGAAAATACACAGTTTCAGCTCAAGGAGGTTATATCCTAGATATGTTTTCTTTCATTAAAATTCCTGTGCAAAGGAACAAACCTGCAAAGCTATGGACTCCAAGGGTGTCAAGAAAACTCCAAGAAACCTACAATGTTCTTGAGTATCAGGGAAATTTTCACAAAGATCAATATATCCAATGTGAATTTTTTTGCCTATGTTGGCCCCCAAGACACTGTGCTTATTTATATAACCCAGGATTAATTCTTTCGTTAATTTACAAACCAAATGAGTAAGTTTTGAAATGATGGGAAAGCAAGAATCTTTGTCTTTTAGCTTAAAAGGCAAAAGGCTACATATCTAGGCCTACACCAGAGTTTGCCGTAACCAGTATGAAAAAAGGACACAAACCAATGCAGCTTATTCCCCTGGAAACAGGAATGTGAATTTACATTCATTTAATCTAAACACATCAAAAGGAACATCTTAAAACAGAATGATGTTCCACAGTTCATATGGCAATTACTATGGGGTCATGTTGTCCATTACTGTGGTTCTTCTCCTGCACTGCATGTTTTCATTGCTTACTAATTACAGGAATGCAGAATCAATTAAGAGAAAATAATGAAAGGGAATATATAATTTCCATAAATAAAAGAGCCACTTTCTTTAGAAACATTATATAAGCAAATGAAGGAAATCAGCTTTAATTTAACAGATGGCAATCCATTTGAAGACACTGCTCACCACTAAGTCATACTTTCTAATTAGAGAATTTTGCCTCTGTGAACCTTTACTTATTACTGCATCATGATCTTTCCTGCCTAATCTGCTATGAAGGGCTAATTAATAATAACCCACACTAGCCAATGCAGATAGACTAAAGTGAAAAGAGAATTAGATGTACATTATCTGGAAATAATGCTCACTCTCTGAAAAACAACTAAAAGACTTTATTGACCTAACTCGTTTAACAAATGACACTTAAGTAATTCATTGACAAGCCAGAACAATGGCAGGACTGAAAGCCTATTAAGTCATTTTTCTAACAGACATCACACTGCATTGGCTGTAAATTTCTGGTGTAATTAATTAATTAAGACTTAAATATTTCAGTGATTAATTTCTATGAAAAATTCATAAAATATAACGGTGCTCAGGGAAAGAGATTAAGGTTACTAGCATTTATTGACTGGGCTATACAAAAAAAATCTATTTAGAAAAAAACCCTCTCCTAGTTCAGCCTCAGAACACTTGAAAGCATTTATTGCAAACACTGTGAAAACAAAGTGCTGATATTGCTCTTACTTTTGGTGCATTTTCATTTTTCATTTGAGGACTGCTTTTAACAGATTTTATTTAGGGATGAATATTCAACTCAACTTAGATGCACGCAGCACTTCCAAGTCCCATGATCTCAGGCCTGCCTACGTAAGGATTTGGCTCAAAATGGTGGTGCACCTTGCCCAAATGCACAGCTCCACCTCCTCTGTTCCCTGCTGAGCTTGTGCCACATCCAACCCAACCTGTAGATAAGAGCATGCCAGCCTTTCCCGCATAACCTCAACCCTGTGCCCCTCTTCATTACATCTTGAGCCTCCTCCCTTCCCAGCCTCCTACTTCATGTAGTGTCTGCCCCCCCCGTATAAATTACACAGCTCAGCCTGCCTGCTAGAAACCAAGATGATTTGCTTTTATCCCTCTTCAACATTAAAGTCCCAGTCACACACCAGTGCAAAGCAGCAGCAGCGAAGCCATGAGCCACACGATACCTACACAGATAAAATTTCCTGCCAGTCCACAGGAGATGCTCACAGTTTTTAAAACCAGCATGGGACAATAGATTACCCACACTGACCTCTGTTTTACAGCACATTAGATTTCTCCCAATTACCATTCCACTGAGATCTGCAGGTTTAGGCCAACCAGCTGACTTTGCAGGATCAGGGCTAACCTCTTCCATCCCACAGGAAGTAATGACAAGAAAAAGAAACTCAGAGAAAAATCAAAAGAAAATAATTTCCTGGCATTCTAGCCTTAACTGTTATCAATGCATATTGCATTTCACTTCATCATCTATACAACTCTTAGCATATTCAGCACCTCTAATGGAAATCAGCATGGTAGAATGACAATAAACACACCCAGGGCTCTTCAACCCTCTTGGCTGTATCGTTTCTATTTATCTGTTGTCTGCATAAGTCCCTTTATTATAAACTCTTTCTTGAGGCTAAACATTAATGAGAGATATTGCAAACTCAAAGCTCAAGATTTCTGCAAGCTCAATAGAATTTGTAATCATTGCAAATGTTTTTTACATAAAAACCTAATATTTTAAATCTTTTTTTCTGTTTTGAATTAAAAGCCTCTTTCATATTTGATGTATTAACTATATTAGCATTTGTTCTCTACGGATATCAAATCTTGATGATAATTATTTGCATGTTAATGCTTATTAGTACATCCAACTGCATATGAACAATAAATAGAAAAAAGTGTAAAGTGCAAAACACTTCATGTTGTGTATTTCTGGAAAAGGATGGGAAGCTGTAATTGCCAGTGATTGCAGCCAAGCCTATAATAACTGGAACAAAACCCAAGGTGAAACTAATACAAAAACTGTAATGTAGTTTAACATAAGTTAGAGGGTTAGGTTAGTTTATTAAATTTGGCTAGAAAATAGAATAAATTTAGTTTCTTTACATTTCCTCAGGTACAGCATTTTGAGTAATGTAAGCAGTTAAATAATATTGTCCCCATAGTCCTCCTTAATTCTCTCAATAAAATTCACCTGTTCTGTGAAGCACACAGAAACACCAACACCCCCGGAGCTGGAGAGCCGTAGGGTGAACGTGGCTCCAGCATGAGCCAAAAGCTGTGCCGGTGAGCACAATGTGTGCCTGCGCGAGCTGGGTGCCACCGGTCACACTACCTTTAGGACAAAACCTGTGTCTTCGTGCACAGCCTCAGACAAGAGAGGCTGGCTCTGGATCCCACAGCATTTTGGGGAGCTGCTGGTGTAGGGGAACAGATCACCCCATGTCCACTCCAGAGTGACACACCACCAGCTGCCAGGGCTTATGTTTGCTTTCCATGGAAAAGGGTAATCTCTGCTTGGGATAAAAGGGTTATGCCCTGCCGATTGTTTAAATAAAAACTGCTATGAGACAGTGAGCATACACTTGGACTGCCACCACTGTGATTTGGACTCCAGTTCTTGAGGGCACTTAAAAGTCTCTTAGCACAGTCCTAGTCAAATACAGCTCTTCAGTCTGATGTAGGACTTGACCCTGATACAATCTTGGCCTGAAGGCAGGAGTACCAGCCAAGAAAGGCACACTAACACCTCCACTATGACAAGATAACCTCTTCTTTCTTTGTGAAAACTGGGTTTAATTGCAGTTTCATTCATGATAATGGCCTACATAATTTTCAATAATTGGATACAATTTATCTTTTCTTAATGAAAAAAATGGAAATTAGCAAAGAGATAGGATACTGGAAAATGCTTCATTTGAAACCTCTTCATTAATTATCAGGATGTCTAAACACCATTTTGAGAACTGCACTTATAGAACACGAATCCAACTAATATTTTTTTTCATTCTTCTGTAGAATTTACTGTAATACTCTGCTTAAGAATGAGCACCTACTTCTAGGAGGTACCTGTATTATTTGGGTACCCCTAGCTCCACTTCTGAACTGATGATAACTCCACGTATACTTTCTTGAACAGGTAGCACAACCACCAATATAAATGTGAATGTACACTCTGAACTCATTAAATGAAGATGTTCAGGACTTCCTGACATTCTCATAAACTGCTCGAATTTCCCTGGAATTTTTAATGGGCTTTGTATCAACCACAACATTTAAATCCTTATTTTAAAATTAATTAATTATTATAATTCAAAACATGTTCCTCATAACTGGCTCTGACATCAGTGTTTGACAGATGAAACAAAACAAGCTGGACTTTGCAAAGACTAGTATACCTGTTATATTCTTGCAGATGACAATGATTAATAAAACTCAGTGTAACACACTATATTTACCAAGTCTCATTTTACATTTGCCGACTTACTAAATTACTTTGACATATCTCCAGTTTATGTTCTATTACTGAAGAATAACTACACAACAGATGGCAGCGTGTTTGCATAACAATTTTTTTCAGCAGGTCAGTCTGCAAGGTGGTTATAGCGATTGATATATACTGGTAAGCATGGGGATATTTTTGGCAATATCAGTCAGAGAGTCAGTCAACATAGTAATTTCTATATTGCAAAGGAGAGGTTTAGTGAACATATATCATTATGGACAATACTTTAAAGAGCAAAAATTGTAGTACCAAGGACTGAGACTGGAGTAGAGCCAGTATACAGAAAATGAAATTTCTAGATAGAATTGTTTTTCAAAGACAGACTTCAAACCTTTGAATCTTCCAAAAATATGAACAAAAAATGGCTAGGAAATCGTATTGTAATTACTTTGGTATATAATTAAATATTTATAGCTGTATCTATTGCATTCTTCAATAATAAGCAATAGATAATTATGGACTATGTCATGATAAGTGAAAATAATATCTTGCAAATAATGAAGTTCTTAAAAAGGAAAGCTATGCTGGTCTGAGAGCCATGTTATTTATTTATTAAAAAACAAAAAAGCAAATCCAAAACAAAACCCCAAATCCTTGATTCCTGGAATACAGCCAAAGATATTTGAATGAAAAGTTGCATTTTCCCCTTACACCGCAGACTGAATCAAAATTCTCAATCTAATGGGAGTGACTTTGGTTGTCTTACCTCAGCCACCGCTCCGCAATGCTACATAACGTGACCGTACTGATTAATAAATCAGAACAGTCTGATCCTGTGTAAAGACAGAATGACTGCAGAGAGGAGGTAGAAAATGAGTCAACCTGGAGCTCAGGATACCTGGCTTCAATTCCCAGTGCCACCCTTGTGCTGTTGCCTGGCCCTGGACAAGTGACTTCAACTATTTGCATTTCAGTAATTAGGACAGTGATTTATTCTCTGAGACCTAAGAATATAAAGCATTATATCAAAGTGAGGTACAGTTATTTATAGTTGATATACATTGTAAGTGGTTCTTTGTATTTTGTCTGGTTATAAGAACCGATAAGTGACATTTCAACTGATTTTCAGCTGAACAGCCAGCTAATATAACAACTTCCTCTCAAAGCCTTGGAATGAAATAATGTTGAAAGAGTTAACAAACCACTATTATTGTGTGCTCTTTCAAGGAACAATACAAGACAAAGTTCTGATTAATTAGTGCATTTTCTAAAAAGAACATCTCTTTTGGCATCCTACTGCAACGTATGACTGCCATTGGGGAGGGCAGGGAACAGCTGTTTTCCCTGAGAAATTCTAGCTTGTCTCTGTGGGTGAGTATTTCTATTTGTGATGTACCCTGTTTAGTGCCAGACCACTAATTTTTAGTAATGCAGGCTCTGTCTTTGAGGCACAAAAAGGGTGAAGTGGTGTAATCATTTGGAGGTTGAAAATTCACTGCTTGATGCCTCCTGTAGTAAATTTGACCCTGGAATATTAAGGGGTGTTAAATAAATTGGACAAAGAGGTGTTTGGGGAGTAAAAGTGCCAGACACACTGCCATGAATGAGCAATTAGATGTTCGCGAACCAGCTTATCACAAATTACATGCCTACAATATCTATTACTGTAATGACCTTGAGAGTTGACTCATATTCTCCCTTAACCTAATGAGCATGCTGAGTATAATCAATTACGTCTGCAATTAAAATTATAATTTGTCTAACAAACTCTTCTTTGCTTTCAGACATTTTTTAACAGAGCCTGTTACATGCTGGTAAAAGATAAATATTAATTTTCTGTTGTGTTCTCATTTTTTCACTTACTCTGTGGCTAATTTATTAAATCATATTATCTCTCCCATTATTTTTTAAGTTTTCAGCAAAAATTAGTTAAGTTTCAGTCCTGAATGTCACGGGATAATTATAACATTTAACAGCAATTTATCATTTCCCAATAGGGTTTGCAACCTGTCTTTGCCTGCCTATTGAAATTTGTTTGCATGTTTCACTCAACAGCTACTGCAAATATTCTTTCACTTCTATACACACACTTCCTGTTTCATTGGAGTGACCAGAAGATATTCTGCTGAACAGAGCTGACATCTGTTTGCCAGCCTGGACCCTCTGAGGTCAAGTCAACACAATGTAAGCAAAACACAGCCCTAACCATTAAGAAACGGGATGTCATTCATTGCAATCTGCTGCTAATTATAGAGTCAACCAGGCGGGCAACTACAGAACAACTTTCTTGCTTATGTATCCAGGTGTTCAAAATACTTAGATTAATACGGAAACTCAACATATTGATCATCAGAAAATGGAAAGAAATGAAAGAGGGGTCTAAGAAACGGGTACACACATTTTATGTAAGGAACAAGCAAAGGAAACCCTTCCAGTTCTCAAGAAATGACAACCTCGGCTCTTCTAACGTATGACTGGTTCAAAGTCCTCAGAGCGCTGACTCCATGCACTGAGCTCAGAGTGTTTTGAGTGAAGCCGTGTATCTCTAAACAGACATTGCTTGGACACTCTTCTCTGTCAGGGCTGTTACTGTGCAGGGTGCCAGTGAACAGCACCCACTGGCATGCAGCCTCACAGTAAGGGGAGCGAGCACTTGGCTGGCTCTGCACCACAACAGCAGCAGCATGGCTTCAGGCAAGTCAAGGCCAGGATTTGTAACTGCGAGCGTAGGTCTTCAGGCCATCACACAAAGATGCTCCACCAAGTAAAGCCAACCTAGAATACTGCTCTGCCCAAGGCAATATGCTCTCCTAAATCCTACCACTAGCCTAGCTGCAGTGAGCTAGCTCAGCAATAGCGTGCTCCCCAGCACAACAGCAACTAAACGCATGCCCAGGTCTGTACAGATGTGCAGACTCCTGCACCGGTAGGCTCAGCGCTTTCTACAACAGAACAAGCAATCTGTCTCCCTGCTTCAATCTGCTGCCAGGCAAGCCCAGCAAATGAAAGCAAAACACAGCCCTAACCAGGAATGAACGAGGTGCCATTGCTCGTCCTGCAATCTGCTCTTAATTATAGAGCCAGCCAGGTAGGCGACACCTGAGCCACAGATGCCATCAGGGCATTGCTGTGGCACAGTGCTGTGCTGAGGAAGCACACCCAAGGAGTTTTCTCACTCGGGACAGCAGTGTTTTGGCACGCAGCATTTTTCACGCAGAAAGGAATTAGCTGGAAGGCTCACTTCCTGCTCCCACGATCTGCTCTTAAAACGCCCAATTAAGTGAAAGTATGTCAAACTGAAGAGCTTTATTTGCTTACTTTCCTTCTCCAACGCGCCTTCTTCCCAGGACCTTCACGTACTTAATGCTCTCTATGAAATATTGATGTCTACCTCTGAAATGAGGAATGATGAAGCTGTTATTTGTACAAAATGAATTAAGTTTCTCACAGAAACGAGTTTTGCATCCTCCAGATTTTGGATCTTTGTAATGTACTACACCTGGATGGGGCCTGGTGGATGCCTGACTGCTGTGGAATACAGCTAAAAGCACAGGAAATGGGGAAAAAAAGGCCCCTTTGGGTACAGAAATACCCATGAGTCACTTCTCTCAATATGCTACAGATAATGAATAAACTATCCCACATTTTGTATTCATTTTTGTCAAAAAAAAAAATCTACTCAAAGTTCATTTTTTTTAGAAACTCAATAGTTATACTAAATTAGATTACATAGAAAATTAAATCATAAATCCATGTAAGTAGGCCCTGCTTCTGTCTCTGTTGCTCCAAAACACAACTTTGCTCTCTTGAGCACCTCATTTAATTCTAAGAGCCTGAGCTTCCAAACTAGTTATGGATTTGATCATTTAATAACACAAAACAAGTACTTTTATGGGCGAAAATTTATTATTTAATTAGGCCTTACTGGTAATCAATAGCAATCTATTAATTCATTAATTTGCATATCCCTTGTTTTTATGTGTCCACAAATTCTGCTGGATTTTTTTTTAAATTTATGAAGTTTCTCCCATCACTAGGCAAAAGGAGGTGCTCAAACTGTATATATTAAGTAGAACAAATAATTGAGCAGCAGGAATGGATGTATGCCCTATAGAACCGACTGCAGGACAAGATTTAATACTGAAAGCAAGGAAAAGAAATAAAACAACAGCGCCTATTCTCCCCAGGATGCATGCATAATTCTCATTAATGTTAATGAAAGATACTAAATGTATGTGCACTGAGGGGAGTTTATTAGAACCTAATACATTCTGGGATGTTTTCCTTACTATTTTTTTTACTTGATAGTTACTGTAACAGTGACCAACTTCAGGTGAAGTGGAAGATATTTAAAGAAAAAAAAAAAACAAAACACAATACCAAATTATGCTTCATAGGTAATTTTCTCAAAATGCTATTTTGCATTCGGAATTACTAGACTTACACATATGACTAAGAATTGCAGGGTTAAATGATAAACTATACAAAATCAAAGAGTTGCTTACACAAGTAGGGCCAAAAAAGTTTGTACACAAATGGCAAAAGCTCCATTGATTTAGTCCACATATTTTTACAAGTAAACTGAACCATTTATACCAGAGAATAATCTAGCCCAGACACCAAGGTTGTTCTACTTACATGGGACTCAGAGAATCGAAGACAGGTTAACAGATTCGTGTTCTGCTAGATCATAATTCTAAACGTAACTCAGGTTGGCCTCACCAAAAGGCCACAATTGAAAGAATGGCTTTTGTTGAGTTCAGAGATGACTTATTTGCAGAAAAAAACATCCATTAAATATGGTATGAACTGATGCACTCCTCAATCTGGGCACACTGACAAGCCCCTAATGATAACTCTGCTCCAGCTGAGGTGTGCTGGAAGGCCAGGTGAGAAAACATCATGGTATTATTGTCTTTTCTATACCTTCTCAATGGAGAACTAATAAAGCTCGTTCACAGATCCAGCCAAAAAAAAAAACCACAAAAAAACAAAAAAAAACAAAAAGAAGAAAAATAAAGTGCTACCTCTGGGCATTACCTTTACTTCAAATACTAAAAACTAGACTTGAAATCAGACAGAGAAATTCAACATTCATTAAATCAGATAGAGGAATTCAGCATTTCAGATTTTAACATCTTTACAAGCAAGATCAAGACAATCATTCACATGAGCACTTTCCATCTGGTCTAGTTTATTTTCTTCCAGCCTCTCACAGAGAGAGTTTGGATCAGTGATGCCAGGCAGACAACATGAAATGAAGATCTTCATGGTAGCAATGAAGGCGGTAACTCACAAAATGTATAAATGAAAGAGAAAAGAAAATGGTTTGATTTTTCAGAGATAATAAGCAAGGAGATTACCAAAGGAGAAACCATTTTTCTCCTTCAAAAGACCTGAGCAATCTAACACAGGATGTCCTTCCAATCTTCTACCTTTGCCACAGGCTATAGATTTCCCCTGCTCCTGCCTGCAGATCCTTGCTCTGAAGTCCTACGGGGCAGGATTTGTTTAGAGGGGACGTGTGCACAGACACACCACACTTAGCACTGGTCCTTGCATACGGTACAAGCAGAAACAAATTTGTTCTGACTGCATATATCATTCCCAGTCCAGAAACAGGCTGGGAGGTAGCCTCTTAGACCAGACTAACAAATCGAGCCAGTTTGCATCTGTCCACATAGACACAACCTTAATGGATTTCATCCATGATGAAAACCAAAATAGTTTCTCAGGGTTCTCCACTTGGGCATGCTGTCCCTTCTCCCTGGGACTGCCATAGCAGAAGGATCCCATTTGCATCCTGCCCAAAGCAAAGCCCCAGGTCATGGGAGAAGGGATGGGAGGGATTAAAACTCAGGACAGAAGCCAGACATGGTGCGGATGTAAAACTCGGGGAACAGAAAAATGTCGTGGATACAGGTGAGCTCTCCTGGCACGGCCAGAGCAGGGCAGTGCCCCTTGAACTCTGTGCTGCCTCTAAAGGACAGAGCTATTATCAGCCCCAGCCTTTTCATCAACAAAACAGGAATAATGACTTGGCCCTTCTTTCAATCACTTTTGCCGCAACAATTTGATTGGTAAAACTGAATTATCAGGCTGCTGCACCTAGCAAGGTGTGGAACTCCTGGGAAGAACTGAGGCATCTCAGACTCCGGAAAAAGGCAGTCTGTGATGGAAAAGAAACAAGTGTGTGGAGACCTAATGGTAAAAAAAGAAAGCTTCAGGATTAATTTCACTCAGCTTGCTAAATACTACAGGTGAATTTTCCTCTCTAAAAGTGAACAGTTTATGTCCAAAGTAGGTAACTGTGTTAAAGTAAGGAATCTAAGCTTCTCTCCTCAAATTTTCTATCTGTAAACTCAGTTAGGGGGACAGTGCAATTGTTAAAAGATTCATTTGGTTTTCCCCAATTTATGCCAATTGTAGTATCATTCCTAGAAAACCGAAATATCAATATATGAAAAGAAATTTTAAAATACCCAGAAATGATTTTATTTACAGAATTCGCTATTTGGAAGTTGCAATTTATTTTTTTTTTCCTTCAAAATCAAAGTGCTGCAGAGTGTTTATGTATTGCAAGAAAATCATGAGCAGCAGCAGCTAATTCAGAGACAGAATAACTTATTCAAAAAAATCTTAATTCTGACTGGCAACTTATCTACTAGTCAAGCAGGGAATTTCTCTCCAGAAAAGGCCTGACAGTTGTGCTGAACTGCATCCATAGGTGCCAATTTCTTTTATATGATCCAAAACTGAGAAGAGGATAAACCTACCAACCTGATTTTACCAGGTAACTGCCTACATTTAAGTAAGAATCAGGCTTTGTTTCATGATTATTCCTTTCTCTTTTTAAAGACTTGTCTCAACATTTGGTAGACGTATGTGTGTGCCATCCACCTGGAGACACCTGCACTCAGATTTCTGCAAAAGGGAAGGGGTTTAGAGTGTTTCTCTAGCTCTTCAGGGAGTGGTACACCTCACTTGCCTAAAAAAGCATCACCATGCAAGCAGCGGACTATTGCTCAATAGCTGTCACCAAAACAGTTAAACAGAAAACAGCAGTGTGGAGTCATAGACCTCTGAAAAACACAACTAGTTGAGATACTGCCTTGTGGAATCACCACAGGAGAGCACTGCATAAGCTGCAGGTTTTTACTCTTATCACTACAAGCAAGTGAAAGGAAAATGCAAAATGGCAAGCACCACACAAGAAGTACACTGGCATCCATTCTCGTTCAGCCTCAAAAACTGCTATTCCAGCAACATTTCCATCACCAGTCAGCGTCAGCTTTTCCTACTGCTAACCAAATGAGGAGGGGACATTTGATAAAGCTCCCAGAGACGGATTTTACAGGCATATTTCAAATTCTTTCAAACTACAGTTTAGCTTTATGGAATGACCCTGTGTACGAGTGGTCTTGCCAGAGGGCACCCAAGCAGCTTTCAGGATGGATGGGAGAAATGAGGCTTGAGAGACGGGTTTTGCTTTATCTTGCAGGAAGCTCTTGGCTTGTCCAGCCTGGCTTGCAATGAGCATGATACAAAAAACTGCTGCAGTATCCAGAATGCCTGACTTTTTTTTT
>VZTL01042425.1:727-39911 GCA_013400535.1 Scopus umbretta | reverse complement strand
TGCTGGATTAAACCACAACAATATGCCAGAGTAAATTCTTCTCCTCACTGAGTTTATTTTGCTGTTGCCCTTATACATGGAGGATTTGCCTCTGGTGTGACAAGGCAGTCAGACAAAAAAAGCTTTTCACAGCAGCAGTTGATTTTTTTTTTTTTAATGTATACTCAAATATGACTGAATTTGCAGTTAAATACATTAGCAAATAGAGATGAGGTCAAAAGCAGATTGCAAGGAAACAGCAATTAGTGATGGAAAAGGTGACTTGGCTGTAGCAGCTGTGAACTGTGCTCCAGGGAAGAACCACTGACAGGCAGAATTACATTAGGGAGGCTGATCTCACCTCCTTAAAAATGCTCACAGTGACTGTCTGAGGGAAGCACCAGGTGGTCCACAGAAGTGATCTGCAGAATTTGGAAGTCTAGGGACTAGTGCTTTGGGCAGAGCTTACTCATGGGAGTATGAAACAGGTGGCTTGTCAGGGCTCAGGTGCCAGGTAGCACAACTGCAAAGTGATAGCTCACCCAAAACAGCCGAGTCACTGCTAACAAGTTGATGTATCTTCTATCTGCCAAAGCATTCCCTGTTGTGAGGGCAACAAGACAGACTGCGGAGGCATCTGAACCCTTCGCCCTCCTGCAAGTGTTTGCTGAAGGTTTCGGTACAAAACTATCTTCAGCAACTGTGGTCTTTTACACATTGTACCAAAGATCTGAGTTAACCAACCGTAGGCATCATGGGAAAGCTGGAGAAAGTGGTAACCCCTGAATTATCCAACCTCAGTAGGGAAATGAGATTGCTTGACATTGCTAAATTGGAAAGAGAGAACTTCATAAAGGGCACTCCTTTTGTCACCATTGCTTATTAAAGTGGCAGTGCTTTTTCAGACATTCAGGCAGCTGAGCCTGAGCTGAGCACTGGTCCAAGATGAAAAGCTCCCCATCCTCTCACCTGGAGGAATCCTGTGCTGCTGGGCAGAGGAAAGCACAGAGATGATGTGAAAATCTGAAAGCAGGAGTGGGAAGACTGTTGGACATTGTGTCCAACTAAGCCAGCTCCTAAAAGCCTTTTTTTCTTTTGGGTTCAGACCACGAAAAGCTTCATTCCAGAACCATGATGCTTATTTAGTATATCTGCTGCTTTTCTAATGAACTGGATAAAATAGTACAAATCAGAGGAATGTTCTTGCAACTAGAACAGGTTTCTCACCTTACAAGCTTATCTGTTTATAAAGCTAAGAAAGACCATGGAAGAAGTTGTTAGTTCCCTTTATGAAGTGTACAACAAAAATAAAATCACATAGAGAAATGATAATTAATGATGCAAGATTCAGGAAACACCTAAAATAAGTTTGCCTCTGCCACTTCAGTTTGGCTTCCTTTTGTGCACTCTTGATATAACTCTCAATTACCCCTAAAAATAGTGTTTTCCCCCAAGCATCATCATGTCATCATACACAGGACAATGAAATGATCATTTACTGAGTGTTAGCTGGCATTTGTTTCCTCCCCACTAACATACAACCCTGGTCTTATTGATGGCCATTATTTAACACTTCCACTAAAAAGAGGTAATTTCTCTTCAGAGGATTTTCTATAATTGTCACTACACAACAGCAGAGAACTTTACAAGCATTACAACCCTGTGAGATGCAGACAGACATAGCAGCAGGGAAGGAATAAGACAGTTTGGAGGTGGATAGACAAGATGGCACAGATGGTTTGCCCAAAAAAGCCAGAATATACTTTTCTGGGAACAGTGCTGATGACCAACACTGACAGGCACAAGAGCTAGGCTACAGGCAGCTCCCTTCCAGGAGTGCACAACAAAATGGATGGGCCACACCAAACAGACTGAGCTGGTCTCAAGGCAACACAACCCAAAACAATCCTGTTATAATGCAAGAGTTCAGGACCCCTCTGGTTAGTGACCCCTTCCCACAGCTCTCCTATTAGCCTTTGGACAGCTCTACTTTGGTACTTTGCTATCCACAAAATTCATCTGGGCCTGGACACCACTAGGTTGTTAGGTCCCAGTCTCCTTGGAAACTTCTGCTGCAGGACAACTCACAGTATTAAATTTCACCTCAGATAGTAAAGGTTGTCCTAGTTTTAAACAACTGAAAATAGGGTTTTCCAGCTGAGGCCTCAGCTGTTATTAATAATAAGAAAAGGAACCAGCTGCATCTCTACCACTTTCCAAGAAGTCAAACCATTTGTTAAAAAAAAAAAAAAAAAAAACGAGCTCTTCCTATTTTTCTGAAAAATAGGCTCCCAACAAGTGATGGTGGACACCCCTCAAACTTGAAGCAATTCTCCTGCATAGCAAATCACTTCCTCCTTCATGCTGCCTTCACAGAACCCAGCAAAGATGCACAGTTTAATCCTACCTTGATATTTGATTCAAGAATTGACTGAGAATTTATAAAATGCCATAATCAGCTGCCACAGAGAAAAGGTGATACCTTCTTGTCCTCTAACTTGTAGCAACACCATCTTCTCAGAAGCTGTAGGATACTCAACTACCCAAGATCAACCCAATATAGAAAGCAGAAGATTTTAGAGATAATATTTTTTCTTTTGAAGCGCTTTTATTCTAGGTCAATTCACTATTTGGATACATTAACTTGAAAGGCCTTCATGAAACACTAGAGCTGTCATCCAAGTGCTTTATTTGTTCATCTTTATGAGCAGACCAATGCTCCCACAGTGCACCACAGCCTCCTCTCCAGTAGCACTAGCATGAGATTTCACAGGAATTGCTCCCAAATGCAAATTCCCATACACTGCATCCCTTTGAGCATGCTGAAGCAAATTAAAAGAGAAGGCTTTAGCTGGGAGATCACAACATGCTGACATCTTCCTTGAGGACAACGCAAGTAACAGGACGATTTTCAAGTAACTTGATATCCCTCTTCTACAAATAGCTCTGAGATTGTTTAATCCCACTGCAGGACAAAAATGCTGTCTTTAAACATTCACATTTTTCAGGGTAGGAGAGTAGATTTATTTTTTTTTTAAACGCAGCCTCTTCAGTACCTTTTGTTTCTACAGCATGAATCATACCCCTATTCAGTGAAAGACTGTATTCTCTGTCAAGCTGCAGACACCAGCAGAGCCATCATCTAAGAGCGCACAGTTTAGCAATCCAAGGCCTTTCCTCATAGATATGTTTATCAAAAGAAAGCGTTGATTTACCTTGTAAGAGGAAAACAACAGAAGTGATCTGTGCCTAAGAGATCACAGTGTTTCCCTTATGTCAGCTATGCCATCGCATCTGCCTTGCAAAAGGACTGCACCTTTCTGTGACAAAACTTCCTTGACATTCAAAAACGCCAAAGAGAGAAAATAAAATCATTCCTACTGTTCAAAAGCTCTGCTTACACAGACTGTTCCAAAATACTTCACCAGAAATTCAGGTAACAGGAACACACTGGAAGTACTGATAGGCATCACACCTCAATTGTGGAAGGATGATACATCAGAAAAACCAGTTTCTTTTCAATCTTTACATTTAATAAAAAGGATAGAAAGAGAGAGCAAAAATGTTAAAACAGAAGCCTAGTTTGTGTTTCATATTGCAAATGCAAATATCCTGTGAATTGCAATGCTTGGGGAAACTGGAAAGGACAGGAACAACATGTCAACTACCTTATTTCAGTACACAGGTGAGATGAACAAGCCACGACCTGATCCTGTACTCTTCAATGCCACTGCAAAAATTATTTGTATGGCAGAAGTAGATATATGCAAGCCACATTCAAAACTCCTATACACATCTAGGAGACAACAGATCCACCACTAGCAAAGTCGCACAATACTCTAAAGACCTTATAATGTTACACACCACCCTCCACCCACTTTGGAGATAGCAAACACTCATCATTTAGCTAAAATCTAAACAGCTTTTCTTCACAACTGTACTTTCTAGCCATTACAATTTAGAGACTTCAGCTTGGCATATAGCTCTTCATCTTGCATGTAGCTTCCTTGACTCCCTGTGCGGCTCCATCTATCTCTGAGAGCCAGAGACCCTGTAACTTGTGCATAGCTGGCTGGCAGAACACACCAGCATCCCACTTTCACTTTGGTCTGAGTGGTCCAAGAGACAGGAGGCCACTTTGAGGGTGAAGAACTCCCAGAAGCTACCTTCAAACAAGACAGTGGAGTCAAACATCAAATACATTGCTTTGAAGTGCAGGACTGACTGAAGCACTCCACCTTGGCGGGCAAAACCACAGTTGGGAATGGCAGATGCAAGTACGTCTCCCTGCACACCTGCTTTGCTGCTGCATTGAGGACCTATACTGTTGCCTTGGCCATCACACTAGGTACAGCACTCATCTTTCTGCATGACAGTCTCCCAGCAGGAAGGGGAGATAAAGTGTATTTGCAAACAGCTGTACACTATTGACCGCTGTGCGTGTGTATAATATGTGTGCATAAGAATGGCTGCACAAGATCAAACAGTAAAAGGTATTTGAGAAGTCTTCTTCTAGCAGTAGGTAGCACTGAGTGCTTTAGAAGGAATATCAGGATTAGGATACATGTACAGGTCATCCTTCTGTGTATCTTCTGAGCTCAAGTAGCGAACTTACTTAGGGTTTTCCTAACAGAGAGTTACATCAGGATTCATTGGGGTAAGAACCTCTCAACCTCCATGTGTTGTATCCATTCCTTAATGTATTAATGCTCTACAACATACTGAAGCAATGAAATCCCCAATTTAATCACACATTCCTGACAGATCTTCAACCCTTTCTTAAGAACCTCACACAACAAAAAGACCGCACTCTCCATAAATATATGAAAAGCTAACAGTACACTAGGCCTACCTTCCAAGAGCAGATGCAAATTCACAGCACAGGCTAGAGGGGAAAGCTCACAGGACCAGGCAATACCCACCATCTATTCTTGAGAAGAGCAGCTATTATCCCAGAGAGAGGAGAGCATGCAAATAGGGGAAATCTGGCTTCTCTTGTGGGTGAAACCACAAAAACTTTGTGAGGCTTCCTTTTCCTTCCTTCCTCTTGTTCAGCCCACATACACCCTGTGCAATCCAAGCATGAAGACAAAGGATGGAAAACAACTGAGCATTACAAGGGATCCTCTCAGAGAGAAACCTCTGCAAAACCTGAGACATTAAGAAAGTTGCAGGCTGATTAGCAGGTAATTCCTACTAACAGGCAGCAGCTGTTAACAAAGGGCCTTGTAGTTTTTTCTGAACAGGTGCTCAGTTCTACTCAGTTACTCTCCTCTGAGCTCCTCTGCTTCTGGAGCTCAGTGTTCATGCTCCATGCTTGATACCACGAAGGAGAATGAGGAGCATATTTGGAGACCTTCTCTTTTTCCCTAGAGACCTCAGTCTATTAATGCATGGCCAAGACTGTTGTCTTGATTTTTCATCAACCTGTATAGGTAAAGCCTGTGTAACCCTTACTAGTATTTCTGGGGTCACAATACAAAACACTTGCAGAGGAAAGGAGGTAGCAGGACATGGTGGTCAAACATCTCCTCCCAAGAAACCAAGATTCCCTTCAAAGCTGTCCACACAATGTCACTGTCCAACACAGTGATGTCAATTTTTAAAGACACTCACAGTGGTCTTCATCCAGGACAGCTAATCTTTCTAGCTCAATATCCTCTTTCTGATAGTGGTAAAAAGTGGATTCTTCAGGAAGAATGTAAGAAGGTGTGTGCATAGTATGGGACCCCACTTTATACCATCCAGCAAAATTTGCTGACTTCCTGAGCTGAGGTCTTTAACAATCAGTCATGGACCTACTTTCCACAAATGCATCTAACCCCTACAACTAGGTATATTTCTGGCCTCTAAAATATCCTCTAGCAATTCATTGCACTTGGATTGTGTGTTGTGAAAACACTACTTCCTTTGGCTTACCTGCTACTGAAGTTTCACCTTATGCCCCCGCACTTGTACGAGTGAAACATTTTTCACTTCTCTGTTGATAAACGCACTGCTCTCCAGCATGTCTCCTCACAATTGCCTCTTTCTAAACAAGAAGGCTTTGCGTAGTCACTTTGCATGTGAAAGCTCATTATCCTAGTTGCCCATCTCTGCATTTCCTATAGCTCTACTGTAAAGTTTCTTAGATAAACTGACTGGAACTGCCACCAGTACTGTGGACGTGTGTGCAATATGGGTTTATGTTTCACTTTGCTCTGAACTCCCTGTTTGCCTCTTCTACTCCTACTAAGAGCTGGGGTGAGGTTTTCAGCTAGCTGTCTACAATGGTTCCAACAGCCTTCCTGAGAGGCAAGAGCTATTTGCAACATCAACATATATCTCTAGAGGAAGCTCATATTTCCTCACACGCATTGCTTTGTGGTGATCAGTAACAGATTTCATTTGCCATATTCTCAGTCACACAGATTCATGAGACCCTCTGGCACCCTATCTGTTAATGGGCAGGCTGATGCAGCTGCCTTTGCTTTGCAAATATTTGAGGATTTTTGTTGCCCATTTCCAAGGGAAGTGCTTTGCTAGGAAAAAACCCCACACGTATGCTAACAGATAACAACAGCAGTGGTAGAATGTTAAGTATTCAAAATCCTCATTAAATTATTTTGTAATTACACTATTAACAAATTCCTTTTCATTCATACTTTCAGAAATCCTGAAGAGAAGCAATTAGCATCAACAACTAATAAACAAACACAGTTACAATCATAACCACAGTGCAGACCTAACTGAAAAAGATTTCCATCTCTCCCTGAACTGCAAGCATGTGCCTGGGAAATGCTTTCCTTTGTTCACTGGGGCACAGTACCTGTGTTCCTTATAGCCAGACTCCCAGGATTTTAAGCACCACCTTCTGGAGATTACTCCATCTGAAAACATTAGCCATATGAGGACTGCAAAGTTTAATAACCAGGCTCAGGAATCAGAGGTCCTCATCAACACCCAAAAACTGTGCCAGGAAACAGCTGACCCAAAATATATGCCACCGTCTTCCAACTATTCCTAATAACAAAATTCAATCTTCCATTGCCAGCGGTCAGACAGCAGGTACACTGGTTCTCAGGCAACATCTGGAAGGAGAGACTCCCACCCCCGAGAATGGAAATAGTAGAGATACCCTACTCACTGCAATGTCTCTAGGAGAAACAAAGTCTAACCTTGTCCCAGCTAGATTCTCTTAGCAGTCCAATATCCTGCACTTTTCCAGTTACTCCCCTGTTGGTATTTGTGAACCTCTGCTACTAAGGAAGACTTGCAGGAAGACAGGGAGCAGCATACTAGGCAGTAAGTACATCCTCCTGCTTGTACTGTGGAGCCAACTGCGAGCACCCATTATTGGCTCCTGTGTAGTGGCTAGGGATCAAAAAAAGCTCACAACCCTGCTGTGGTCTTCTTTGCATGGAAATTCTAGACCTTCTAAGGACTCTGTATTGTTTGGGCTCAAGTGAAAAGTGGCAACCAAAGAGACCCAGGGGTTTCCTCAACCACATAGGATAACAGGTGAAAAAGATTTCTGCACAGACATGCCATGGGAGGAAAATTATGAGGCATTAGGAAGAAATCCCAGCAGATAAAACCAGCAAGGTGCAGAGCCCTCTGTGACGTGCCAGAATCTGGGCATATCACCAGCATTAGCAACACAGGGTAGCAGGTTTGACAAATAGCAGAGTTCATGTATGTTTACAGTGGAGAACAACTGGTCAGTCCAGAGTCCGAATACGCAGCACAGCACTGTTGAAGGAGAACATATCTGAAGGGTACTGGCAAATTAAAAACACAACAACAAAACAACTTGGCTTACCTAGGGAATTGCATATTGGAAGTGAATGCAAGATCCAAGTCCTAAAAAAAAAGAAGCATTCCCTTTCCTGCTGCTATAAAGAGAAACTGGAGGAAATGCTCTAGATTTCGCTAATTCATGTTTTCTTTTCTACATATACAGTCCAAGATGACATTAAATTCCAATCCGTATTGTTTCAGGAATTAGTCAGGAAATCCTAGAGGAACAGCAATATAATTATCACAGTTATTTTTTGTGTCAACAAGACATGAAGAGGATTGCAATTGAACAGAGGAAGCTGGATGCGTTTTAGAAGGAAGGTAAGTCATAAATATTTTAACAAAGGCAATAAAACAAAAGCCAGACAGGAACTCTGCACTTTGAAAGTAATTTGGCTTATCTTGCCATAGATCAAAATCAGCAGCTGATTTTGGCTTAAAAGTAACTTGTGTGCTGATTTTGGCAAAACCATCAGTGTTTCGCTTGTGATTACTATGACTTTTCAAGGCATTGCTTTTCTCTTCAGTTCCACCTGACACGCATGCAGCCCCAAATTGCCTTGGGGAATGGCAGTGTAACCAAGCATAATCACAACAGGAGCCCCAGCATCTCCGCTGGCTGGAACAGATCACTGCAGGAAATATTTGTTCTGGCTACATAGCATATTAAGCTCTGACCACTTCAAGAGTCAAAGGCCAATATGTCCTGAACCACAACACCATGGACACTGTGTGACTACCCTAACCACATACTGAAAGGGGAGGAATCTGTCTACACAGAACAGACATTTGGGATGTGAAGATCATCTCCGAGCACTCTGCAATAACCAAGAGCTATACACACACGCAAAAAAAAAGAAATCAAGCAACTGGAAAACTCTGAGCTGTACTGGAAACCCTGCGAGCAGTGCCAGAACAGTCAGCGCAGCTTTAGCACCCATTCTCTACTCAGCAGTTTGCAGAAGAGCCAGAAGCAGGGCAGCAATGGGAGACAGCCACAATTCTGCTGTGTGCGTGATGGAAGATATGCCTCAAAGCTCCCCCAGCAGGTGGCGGGGACCTCCCCAGGCTGTGCCTGAGCCCAGCTTGAGAGGATGAAGAAGGACGAACCAGAGCCTCAGCTCTCACTGGAGCCACACCAGCACCAGTCTGCCCTTCTGCCAGAGGCATGGAGAGGGCCGTGGATCTGTGTCTACAAAAGACATGAGCAACCTCTTGACATTTACAGATAAATTAAGACATATAGGTAAATAAAGATGCATCTGCATAGATAGAAGATAAATTTAAATGACAAAAATATAGGAAAAAAAAACAAAAAACCAAACCCAGGTAAATTGAAATAGCAGCTGGGCTCGCTGCCCAGCTAGAGGCAGAGCTGCCAGGTCTTGCATCCCTCAGAGTGTGTACAGGCAGATAGTGCATGTCAGGAGCAACTTTCAGAAAGCAAGTCTTCCCCACAAACTATCCCACAGCCTGGGAAACCTGAGTAAAGCTTTCCCTACCAAGTGACATGCACTTCATGGCCTTGCTAACCAGTAATTGATAAACTGCAGGAATTAACTAGCAGGGATTGAAAATCATGTATTTCTTGGGCAAAAAGTCAAAGAAAGTCCTTCACATGCATGAGGGGAGTGACTAGATCCTCTTTCCCTTGCACAGCTGCCACCAGTTATTTTCTGTTTGCCGCTTTGCCACAATCAGTTTGAATGTCAGTCTGCACATCTTACCTGCATTGCAAACCCAGGTCAACTGCATTCCAGGCACATCTCCAGAGTAATTTCTTCCTGGCACCAAAGTCATGGACTGAATGAACTCAATGGACATTTTAGAGGGATGGCCCATAGACTAAGGGAATGATATCTCTGTGTGTATATATATATATCAAAAGAGAGTAAAAAGAGGTGGTGATTATTTGGAATATATTGGGAAGGGTAGAAGCTGAGCATGACATAGATGGTATGGAATAAGGGGTGGATACTCTCCTGGTTTCAGCTGTTTACACTAGTCAAGGACTTTTCAGCTTCCCATGCTCTGCCAGGTGCACAAAAGCTGGGAGAGAATGCAGGCAGGACAGCTGATCCCAATTAGCCTCAGGGCTACTCCATACCACCTGATGTCAAGCTCAGTATATAAACTGGTGGAGTTGGCCGGGGGAAGGAGTGATTGCTGCTTGGGGACAGGCTGGGCATTGGGTGGTGAGCAATTACATTGTGTATCACTTGTTTTGTATATTCTATTATTATTTTTTTCTCTTTCTCTGCTGTCCTATTAAACTGCCTTTATCCTATATGTCTTTACAAGAAGACACCTTCCAGTGCTCTGTTCTCAGTGCCACAAAGGGCAAGCAAAGTTACCAGTGCTCCAGTATCACCACTCAGGGAGCTGTGAACCATGCTGAAAGAAGAGGGGCCAGCGACACTGTGAATGCGACCACAAAGAGCTGGGCAAGCTGCCTCTATCAGCAGTTATTCCTGCAGCCAAAGCCCAAGAGACAGATTAAATGTGTTAAAAGCACCCATGGTTCTTG
This sequence comes from Scopus umbretta, assembly GCA_013400535.1. NCBI lineage: Eukaryota > Metazoa > Chordata > Aves > Pelecaniformes > Scopidae > Scopus > Scopus umbretta. The sequence goes on along the minus strand of VZTL01042425.1, from coordinate 29,626 downwards.
TGGGAGGAAAACAAATACCAGCACACACTCTGGAATGACTAATTCAAAATAATCATATGCAATGTCCTCCTTGGATTTGGACACGCGTCCAGGCTGTGTGCTAAGGCTTACCATTGTTTTTGCATTTCCTAAGTATGTTTTTTTGGTCTAGTGGGAGCTGTTCTGTAAGGACAGGGGCATCTCTACTGCAAGAGATGCAGGTTTGCTGGCAGCACTTGTGACCTTGTGGGGGACCCACACTGGAGCAGTCCACTCCTGAAGAACTACAGCCTGTGGAAGGGACCCATGCTGGAGCAGTTTGGGCAGAACTGCAGACCACGGGAAGAACTCACATTGAAGAAGTTCATGGAGGACTGTCTCCACTGGGAGGGAGACAGGGGGAGATGAGCTGAGACAGGGGAAGACAGTGAGGAGTCCTCCCCCTGAAGAGGAAGGAGCAGCAGAGACAAAGTGTGATGAACTGACCACAAATCCCCTGCGCCTCTCAGGAGGAGGAGGTAGTGAAATCACGAGTGACACTGAGCCTAGGAAGAAGGGAGGGGTGGGGAAAAGGTGTTTTAAGATTTGGTTTTTAGTTCTCATTACCCTACTCTGATTTAACTGGTAATAAATTAAACTGATTTCCCTAAGTCAAGTCTGTTTTGCCCGTGACAGTAATTAGTGAATGATGTGTCTCTGTCCTTATCTCGACCCACCCTTTTGTTATATTTTCTGTCCATTGTACAGTTGAGGGGGAGTGATAGAGCAGCTTTGGTGGGCACCTGGCATCCAGCCAGGGTCAACTCACCACACTCATGTGACCCATCCACAGCCATGCCTTTTGTTGCTGGCTGTGGTTATGACTGGGAAACCAAGAGCCTGCACAGTATACCAGGACAAAACTGCCCTTGTGCCTTGTCTGCAGACTGAACAATGATGGAAAAACCTGCCAGAGGTGAAGACCAAGTGAGCTACCTGTGCACGGTGACAGTCACAGACTCCCTGTCTGTGTCACCCTTCCCTATCACATCCAAGCACCAGCTCCCAGCCCTGCCAGACAGCATGGCACAACCAGCCTTGGGCTGTACAGAGGTAGAGGCAGGGAGCATGACAAGCAACCAGGCTCTCCTGCCTTCCCTGCCTTTCTTGCACAGCCTTTCTCCTGGTGCAGTAACAGACATGCCCCTGAGGTCCTCGCACCAAGACAATTGGGGACAGTGCTGCTTGAGAGAGCAACTTTTCTACTACACTGGTCTGTCACCCGAATATGTCCTTACTTAGCCCTGTGCTAAGTGCCAGCCTTGCTAAATACCACAGCAAACAGTCAGGCTTGCATGCTGGCAAGGGATTGATGGGACCTCATCCTGTAGTTTCCTTAGGGAGAAACAGACAGCTCTGTCTAGCAGGGCTGTCAATTTAAGCAAAAAGTTCCCAAGTGGACGGTGACACAAAACCCACTGCAAAGCAGCAACGCATTGATTTGCATGAAGTGTCACAGGTAGAACCTACAGACATTTCTCATTCATTATTTTTCTCCACATTCACCCTCAAATAACTGTTAATAGGAAAGCAAGCTTTACTGTCCCTTCTCTTAAGAAACTGAGGCATGGAGAAGGGTATTTGATTTGGATTGGATTTGCAGCGCTCCCAAAGCCAGCTGTCTCTCCTGCGAGCATTGCAGGCTCTTTGTATGATGCTGAAGATGAGCAGCCCTGCAGAGTTCACCAGAGCACAGGTTGCAAGGGCCAACTCATGCACAGTGACATTGGGACAGGTGAAGGAGTTGCTTTCCTCCCAGGAGCAGACACAAAGAGGCACCTGAGCTCAGGGCTATGCTTCTCAGCACAGGATATAGGTTAAAATGACTTCTAGACCCATTTCAAGCTAAGAGAGCTTTGAGAGGTTGTGGTGGCAACCCCAGAAAGTGCTGCAGTTAGTCACAGGCTCATCTGTCAAAACCCTCAGTATTGCTGGCCCAAACTATCTCCTTAATGAGAATTACCCAGCTGAAGTCGACAGTTATGATTTCCAGAAAAATACCCATCTATACCCAATATACTTACATGAGCAAGTGCTGGTAGTCCCAGTAATTTTTCTCTTTGGCAGAAGGCTTACAGTAAATAAAGATGACTGTTTCATTATCTTCTGATAAAGTCTAAGTTTCAGTATGTTTCTTGGTTTAATATTAAAATTGTACCCACTTCAATTTCTTTATCTCTAATAAGCTAGACCACATCATTAATATCAAGTCACAAGGAATTTGTTAACGGTGCTATTTGAGCAGAGCCTTGGTTTCATACCATGAGTTTGTTACATTGCATTGCCAATTTATCTGTAATTTGTTGCTGTTTGACTGGCAGTGAGATACATATCCTCTGCTTTACTACCTAAGTGAAACCCTGAACAGTGCATACATTGTTGCTGAAGGAAGTCTGACGTGTTTAGACTTTACTGTAGAAAAATCAACCTTTTCTGACCCAACGACGTTCTTGCACTCAATTTTCAGACAAACTAACAACATATAAAGACTGACTTTCCAGTAAGAGTTCATATTGTAAGTCAGGTGTCTGGATCATCTCGGTGTCTGGATGGGTAAAACACAAGGTCTAACATTTACTTTGGCTTATAAACATTCTCCTGAGACAAACACACACACACAGGCTGTTGAGTTAACTATCTCACCTTGGAGTCTGTTTAAGTTCCTATGAAATTCAAATGCACTGCTCCATCAAAGGGGCTATCCCAGCTCTTGTTGGCTCAAAACTGTATCAAGAAAGGAGAGTCTTAGTGATGTTCCCATAAAAAGAAAAGTAGTGTGAGTCAAAGTGAAATCCTAAACTTTCCAGTGGTTCTTTTAAAACCCGTGGCTTTAGGAGTAACATGATATTTGACAGTTGCTACATGCACAGATCTGCATTTAAAAAACAAGAGCTCCTCCTGATTTTACTCATATTGAGGTGAGTTAGAATAACTCCAATGAACTAAGCAAAGTTACATCTCAGAAAGGAGGATACAAGTGTGAAAGGAGTAAAGCCCACAAAGTTTAACTTCTCCAGATGGGGATTTCTGTTTAAAAGATATTTCAGTGTGACCTATCCACCATTGAGCCACTGACACATGCTTGTATGTCTCCAGGCAAGAAATATCCCCTGTTGCTGAAACACAAAACCAGCTCATTTCCTTTCAGCAATGTTCAGAACAGTAGTTTCCAGCCTCTTCAAACAACAGTACCACTTTAACAGAAAGAGAAGCCAGATCTAGATACCCACTGCTTTGCACTTCAGTTAAAAGCAAGGACACAGATAAACTGCTCCCAGCCTGCTCCAGCAGCTTCCCCTTTGTTTTGCCTGGTGGCACACAAGTGCGGGAGGAAGCAAACCAAGGAAATCAGCCCTGGGGAGCTGCTGGGAGCTCCCAGCTTTTCCAGCTGCCTTTTGCCGACCAAACCACTCCCAGCAAACAGAAAGATGGGGACATCAGTCCTGCTTCATCAGGACCCCCTGGCTCTCTGATCAGCACTCTATACACTCTAAAGAGTGGCCACAGTGGAACCACATGGGGCTGGAAAAGGTATCCAGGAAAATAAAAGGAAAATAAACTCAGCAGAACACAGCAATATGAGAATGAGCTGCTACCAGACAGTTCAGAGCAATTCTCAGAAAAAGCAGGAAACATAGGGAAAGCTGACGATCAAAAGAAATGCTGGGTTTGCTAAGGGACAGCCTGCTAGACATCAGCTAATACTTCAAAACAAGTACTGTGGGTTGCAATCTAAATATCCACAAACAGGAGAGAACAGTGCCTCTCTCTAACTCAACATTACTAGAGATGTTTTTGGTAGAAAATTCCCACCAACAGAAAATTCCAACTGAGCTGCAACAGGTTTAGCAACATCAGGAGCCTTAGTGGACATGACTTTAAGCCTTTAGTATCTGTTTGTGGGACCAGGTGCAGTAGATGGACTCCTGAAGTTAGGTGACACAGTGCTGATGGCAACCAGATGCTTCTCTCTATGAGGGCTCCTGATGTTGCTGCAGGAAACAGCAGTGATCTGGCACTGCACTGCTTGTACCTGGTTTGCTGGAAAAACACTCAGGTCTCTCATTCTGAACCACCCCCAATCACTAGAAGTTTTAGGTGCTGCACAAATGAAGCAAGCTCCTGGATCATCTCCTGAGCTTTAAAAAGCCATTAACTAGACACGCCCTCAGAGCAGTATTATAGCAGGTACTAAATGGGTAAGAAGAGATATTTCCTTAATAGGAACAGGCTTAGCTGCTTTGAGGCTGGGCCAGCATGGAATGCAATAAAGGTTCAAAGCCTAAGGTAAAAGCTGCAAAGCTATAGAAAGTGGATCACAGAGGAAGCTGCAGAGATCTACCACTTACTCACTCTCTGTTCTTATGCTCTGCCACAGTCATCTGCTTCAGTAGATGACTGTGACCCTCTGACCCAGTACAGCCCCTCTTCTGTTCACAGTTTAGGGAAACAGACCATGGAGGCACCCAGGGCTTTAGGTGAGAGTGAGCAAATCCCTGCATTTGATGTATAGGAGAGCAGAGCAAGTGCAACCTGAGGGTGCTGTGCTCCAGCTGCAGGTGGGTGAACTGCGCTGTCTCTGTCGCCGCAGTGCCCTGCTCAGCTCAGCCTGCTGGAGCAGAGCAGCAGCAGAAGCGACATCCCCAGACCCTGCATGGTACCACAGAAGAACATGCATCAAACTGCAGTGGTGTTAAATTTAATTTTTCTAGGGCTGCCTGCTGACTTTTTGATCCTGCCAAGCTGACCCAAACAAAACCACCCAAGCCCCTTTTGACTCTAAGGAAAAAGGTTTTTTTCCTCCAGCAGATATGACTCTTCCTATTTAAATTACACCACTGTTAAAATACAGAAGTGAAAACACTATTGAATGGAAGTTAGCAATACAAGCAAAAAGTATTTTAAGTCTGTACTGACAAATCAGCATAAGTCTACTTCATATAGGAGCAATTCTCATTACAAGGATACAGGCTTTGTCTTGGAGCATGGCTGCAGGAATATCAGTTTAAAGAAAGGTTGCAGCAGCTACAGACCACTCCAAGCATACATGGATGATCAAGCACCACCTTGCTTTCCAAATGTCTCTCTAGTTTTTAATTACCTACCTGGGCAAGAATTCTTTGAGTACCCCTCACTTCCTTCAGCATAGCTCTTACCAACACAGGGAAATCACAGCTCTCATCTAGTTAGAAGCTTTCAAATCACATACTTAAAGCAGTGTGAATGCATGCAGGGCCACTTCCCTGAAAACAGCATTCCCTTGATCTATCTTCGCTTATCTTGCCTCATCAAACCTGGAGCTTGTGAACACACAGCTTGGAAAAGCTTAGTTTAAGTCTCTGCAAAATTCTGTCTTTAAACCAGTTGCAAATGCCTGCTTCCATACATTTTCAGCAAACTGGCTTCCACTGATTAACTTTGTGCTCACAAAGTATCTACAAAACTTGCAGCAGTTTAACCAATAGTTTGTCTGGGATTACTGAAGTAGATGAAAGCTTATAGACAGTCAAAGCCAATCCTGTGCTCTTAAGGGCCTGTCATTTAGTCCCCTGCAGAATGTAATTTTAGGGAATGGCTAGATTTCTTGACACTTCTATTCTAGACCCTGCTGGTTAGAAAACCTCCTAATTTGCAGCCCAGATATGTTTATAATTTCTCATGTTTTTCTTCTTCTGACAGTACTATCCTTCAGTTTAGGCTCCTGTCCCTTCCAAATATTCAATCCTTTCATTTTGCTTAGCCTTGTTATAGGCTTCCTTTCAACATGATCTTGCGTAGTAAACAGCCAGCATCCTTGGGCATCTACATCGTCATTCTTCACAACTGCACCACACAGGGGACTAGGGCCCATCACAACTCACCTGGTTGATCCTCACACTAAATTCACCTTTTTCACAGGAACGTCATATTGATGGTTCATAGTCATCCCGTGATCAGCCAGTACAATGACATCTTTCTCCTTCTCAGTATTTCCTAACTGATGAGGCCTCTGCTTAAGAATAAGTTTTTGTTATTAGTCACTGAGCACCCTTGCACACTGTACTGCTGAGTTTCAGCCCATTTCTATTACTCTGGTCTCAGCATTCGTGGTATGAAATTCTGGCCCTTCCCCATGCTGAAGTTGCTTCCCAACTTCTATCCAAAACACATTTCTTAACCAGCACTGGGTTTTCACTCCAGAGGTATTAAGGAACATAGTAGACCAGGACACCTCCAGCGATCTCAGTATCTCCGATTTTGGTATTGCTGGTTGTCTCCCAATACAGCAACTCCTAATGCACCTTTTAGTAGTTGCCATCTTCTTTAACAGGGAGTCATTTCCTGTGGATTTACATATACAATGATGTCCAGCTGGGTGAAGGGGTAGAGCATGTTACACTGGTGAGATGCAAGTTGTGAACTTCAACTACTTAAGCTGGATAGGTACAAATGCTGTAGATGCTCATTCTCATTTAAGGAATTGCTTATTTCCAGTCAGCTCTAACTGGCTCCTAATGTGCTGAAACCAACTCATAGCAGCCTTAAAGAGTTACTGCCTGACAGTCAAACCTCTATAAGTATTTGTGAATCATTAGAGGCACAAGCATGTTTATGCATCAGCTGTGAGAGTGCATGACCATCCTGCACCCAGATGCAGTTCATCAATGATCAAGGAGGGCCAGCAGACACATTTCCTGCTGCTCAGCAAATGCAGCTACTTCACCTAAAGGCACCTTAAACCAACTGCATACCCAAGTCCTCTTCAGATTCTATCCCAGTTTGATAGGCAAAGTCTTTAATCACACCTTTAATTAAATCCAAGCAACTTTCTTCTTTGTTTACATACACATGGTCCCTATTTCAACCCACAGAAATTATATCATCTTACCTGATCAGCTAGTCAACTGACTGAAAAGGCTAGTGTTGTGTTCTTACAATAAGAACGTGCCCTGAGAATGACTCCTCTGCCTTGACAGATGGGGAAGACATGATATAGACAATATGAAGCTAGGGAAAACTCTGAATAAGCGTTCCACATACCCAGGACTCAGGCTCCATTGACCTCTGAAATGATAGGAGAGCCCAGCTGCTGTTCCTGTAACTGCAATTGAGACAAAAGACATATGTCTAAAGATACTTCTTTGGATTTATTTGGGAATTTAGGCTGTACTTTCTTTACAGGCTTCTGAAAATATTACCAGACGCTCCTAAACTCACATTTTCACCAAGATCAGCCTTCTTCTCCCAGCTTCCCATCTGGTTTCAAAGCTACAGGAAAAAAAAGATGAGCATTCACATGCTTTTAGACTTGATCCACCCAATCGCACCATGCAGATTGACTAGTCTGTACCCAAGCTGGTGACGCTGGGGCCATCCCTGAGGGATTCTGCATCTTTGTTGACAGTGAAGTGACCCACATGCCTTAGACAAGCTCCCTTCCTTTTACATGGCTATGGTGAGGCATGGTGATGCCCACCCAATTCTCATTGGAGGGGGACAAAGGCAGGGTCTGCCTATAGAGATGAGAATGGTTATAGGACACAAAGACCACTTGGGCTTGGAGCCATAATAGTGTTTCAGAGCTCTAGGCTACCACTGCAGTCAAAGAGCAAGCAAGCCTCTTGGGCTAGGGTAGCTGCAGCTGGGGAACTCACTCATCACCAGCCATCAAAACACTAAAACAAGCGGCCTCTCAATCACTTTACAGCAAGAAATAAGACCATGGACAGCCTGCTCTGCAACCAGCACTTAAATTCACTTTTCTTTAAAAGTGACACCATCTGGGCAGAACCAAGGCCCCCTCCCATTGTGCACCCTGCAGCACTGGGACATATTTTTGCTTATGGCCAGGGCACCTCACACAGAGAGCTTCTTTCTTTGTCACAGATTCAGTCGTACTCACGTACACATGGGATTTCTCAAAGGGAAAGCAGATGTGTTAGGAAGACATCCAGCTAAACAGATCATTCCCTCCTATCTGCAGCACAGCATCACTGGGGCTCCAGCATGCTCCTCAACCTCTCTCTCTTGAGGTGGCAGTGGCAAGACAAGGTTTCAGTGGTGTCTGCGGGAACCACCAACCCACAGAGAGGCCATCAGCTGCCACAGCCAATATCTGCTGGTTTCAAAGCAAGGTGCTACGCTTGACAGACTAGCATCCTAAAGTCACCTGAGATTGTGACTTCTTACCTCAAACATCAACCCTCCCCACAAGTATCTAAGGCATCACAGCTCCATGTTGCTCCCTGTTCTACGCTGGCACCTTCCTGACGCCTCATCAGGTATCAAGCATCTATTTTACCTAGTTGGTTACACACAGAAAAGACAAACTGTGCTACAAGAAAAGGATGCAGGAACCACACTAACAGCATGTCTGCCTGGCACTGTAACTGGATGCCAGCAAAATCCTCTCAATTCCGGCCAGGCTGATGAATGGCCTTGGACACTGCCACTCACACAGCAGCCACAGCTCTTTTATCTTCTCGGATCTTTATTGGTTGGTGGTGAGCAAGAAAATATTTTGGCCTGATGGCCTCAAATCACAGAAGTGGTGCCTCCCCACCACTTTGTATGGATGAAGGGAAGGATTCTAGATACGACCCCCAGAGCACACACATGGCTTACCACAGCCCAAGGCAACCCAGGCAGGCAGCAAAATTGCCAGCCTGCCAGAGTCAGAAGCTGGATTGAAGCATTACCCATCACTGTCAGCTGTAAGCCTCCCACTCCAGCACAGCAACAGCAGAGGCTGGCAAGGGGAGCCATTGGTGACAGGATTGCCACAGGAAATCTCAATCCATCCTCCAGCATCGAGTACAGGATGTGAACTTTGCCTGCATTAAAGTCCTTCCCCATGTGCATACAAAAACAAACTCTCTTGCGACTGAGTAAAAGATAAAGGTCACAGCAAAACCAGCGAGTTTCACAAAAAACATAATTCTAAAAGAAAGAGAAGAGTTTTGTTCATTTCAGTGAATCTGAGTCAACTTTTCATCTATGTTTTTTGTGAAACTCCTCTGGCTTTCGGTGACCTTTCTCAGACAGCTGCACAGCACCGCCAGTCTTTGATATTGGAAGTTAAATGCATCATTGCACAACAAAATGAAAGGAAACGGGCCAAGCTCTGTCCGAGACGTGGAACTGAACATCACTCAGGCCTGTGCCCCAAGAATGTGATCTATAGGCATGCAAAGCCTCTGCACTACCAAATCAAATCTGCCGGTAGGAATGCAGGGCACCTATCTGGCAAGAACACAAACACAATCTTGATATTTCTATTTCTAAGGGCCTCATGAGATCTTGACTTACCCAAAATGAGTGACATAAGAAAACACTGCAGGAAAACCTCAGCAAGCTGAGTAGCACCTATCTGGAGTCCATCTTGGATATACCACAAAGACTTGGCTAATTTGCTCAGCATGGCTTTTTTTTTTTTTTCTTCTTTAGAGACAGCAGAGGATGATTAACTCAATGGCAGGAGGAAAACACCATAGGAAAGTGTCAATTCCTTTGCAGAAGAGCTGTTGAACTAACGAGGCTCTTGTAATGGTGCTTGTAGTATCCTCTGGTTTGGTTTGCGTCTGTCAGGATAAGACCAGAAGCTGCGTTTTATTGCTAGCATTACCTCCTCTCCAAAGGACAGTATTGTCTCACATCATTTGGGACAGAAGCAGCACCATGGAATTAAAAGAGACAAAATCCCAAGGCAAGAGGTTTTACAGGAAATCTCTCAAGATCATTACATAGTAAAACATGCACCTTTCTAACAAGATTTTTAATTGCATTCCTGTTGTCATAAGAAAGCTCTTCTCAGATTGAGTCTCAATTCTGGGTGACTTCACCAGTTTCTATTTCCCACCTCCAGCTGTACAATTTCTTCTGCTTGTGCCTCTCACTGATCAGTTATTGTTCCCTTGGGTGCCATTTTGGAGCAGCGCTGCAATCACCTTCTCATCTAGGGCACTCTCTTTCCTATCGCCCTCCCACTACAGCTTAAACACCCTGCACATCTACTATTATTACCAACACTTAGTGCCATTACCAACACAATGTGCTATATCTCTGGCTATGAAATGGTTCAGTGGCAGAGGCGGGATGATGTCTTTGTTTTGCTGATTAATGGGGTCAGGCCTTGCCAAAGACGACTCTTTGTGGTTTAGCTGGCTTGCTAACTTACTGCTGTTAAGCAAAGCAGCATTCAAGCAGAAAGGTGAAGATGCAGTTAGGGTGGCATGCATACACCAGAGAGATTCAGACAACCTACAAGTTACTGTACTCTGTTGTGCACCAGTTCCTGTTCTTAGGTATCATCATCTCTAAATAGTGCCTTGGTTTATCAGCTGTGCCACATTTTTCATAATCAACCCACTAAGCCAAGAGAGATGCCACTCTTGGGCCTGTGTGATCCATGATACTTCTCTGCAGATGAACTCAGCTCCTTGTAGTGTCTAGCTCTAGTACAGCCCAATAAAACAGGACGTCCTGCATCCATCTGAGATACCAGAGGGTTTGGACCAGCAACAGTGTGGTAGCTCCAAACCATACCAGCACCCACTGGACCCAGGCTCTGAGACAGACCTGTGCCTGACTTGCAATTTAGAGAAACCAGTGCTCCTGCAAAGCTTACTTTCTGTCATTTGCTTTGCCATCTTTTAGCAGAAAATGCACTGACTCAACACCATGTTCCAATGGCAGCATCATGCCTGGCCTCTTTGCCATCAACATGTTGTGGCTGGTTTGGCAGCTTGGGACACCAATGTCTGTTCTTTACTTAAGACACACAGTATGGATACCAGTAAAGCAAATGTCTTCAAAGTGCCCACACTGTGGCAAGCAAACACCAGGACTCTCTGAATCTTTCAAGATTCAAGCATTGCATCCAATTGTCAAGGAAGAGGTGATAATTTGTCAAGTGAGGAATGAGACTGGAGCCCCTGATAACTTCTCACTACCCAATGGACAACATCTAACCCTAGGGAACTTCATCCTATACTGGTGGGTGACTGGAGGTCACAGCAGCTCAGTGCAAGGCCTGTGCCTGGTGGAGTATCACCTGGGGCTGCATAGTAGTAGTAGCAGGCTCCACAGTACCTGCTGCAGCAGCACCTGGAGACCACATACCCACACCTCCAGTAACCACAGGGACACAGATTGGAAGAAGCTGACCCTATCAGTCCCTCTCCATGGTATTTACACACATCTCCTGAGCAAGGCTCACACTTACTTGTGAAAGTGCACTCACTGGTGATTCAGAAAATCAAAAGCACAGGAGGGCCACATGAGCAATGCTACATGTAACCACAAACCACATCAGAGCTACTCAACAAGCTCATATGGTGGGAGAAGCTACAGCTCTGAGCTTGCTTGAAAAAATGATGCTCAGAGGAATCCTGCATTCAGAGGAATCAAAGCATTTTTAGGCAGTGAAACAGCAGAATAGTGAATCCATCAGATTGGCAAAGAAATGGCTATAATGTTTGGCTCAGGGAATTTCAGCTGGTTCTCCTTAGAGCAAGACTGTTCTGGGATGAGGAATAAGTTGCCAAGCTTGTCAATAGAAAGCTGTCAGCCAACTAAGCAGCTGCCTTCAGATGGGAGCACATCCATACTTGCTCAGCACCATGTTTCAGAAATGTCAGAACCACTCAGTGCAGGACACTGGGTGTTGGAGTTTTTGACTCATCTTACTCAAATAGTGTTGTTAAGGTTTTCACACCCATGGCTAGTTCTGACCTCATAATTTCACAGTGGTGTGAAACAAACCTTGTCAGGGCTGGGTGTTACACAATCTTAGGGGTTAGTCATACAACTTCTGTTAACATAGTTGGAAGGCTTCACAAGGTCAGCTGCTGGGTGCAAACTGTCCCACCTCCAGCTCTTGATCTCACCTTAACCCTCAGAGAAGGATTTTCTCTTGTCATTGCTGGTTGACAGCCAGCTGAATATGAGCCAGCAGTGTGCCCAGGTGGCCAAGAAGGCCAACAGCATCCTGGCTTGCATCAGGAATAGTGTGGCCAGCAGGAGGAGGGAAGTGATCGTGCCCCGGTACTCAGCACTGGTGAGGCCACACCTCGAATAGTGTTCAGTTTTGGGCCCCTCACTACAAGGAGGACATGGAGGTGCTGGAGCGTGTCCAGAGAAGAGCAACGAAGCTGGTGAAGGGCCTGGAGAACAAGTCTTATGAGGAACGGCTGAGGGAACTGGGGTTGTTTAGTCTGGAGAAGAGGAGGCTGAGGGGAGACCTTATTGCTCTCTACAACTTCCTGGAAGGAGGTTGTAGTGAGGAGGGTGTTGGTCTTTTCTCCCAAGTAACCAGCGATAGGACAAGGGGTAATGGCCTCAAGTTGTGCCAGGGGAGGTTTAGGTTAGATATTAGGAAAAATTTCTTTACTGAAAGAGTGGTGAGGCATTGGAACCGGCTGCCCAGGGCAGTGGTAGAGTAGCTATCCCTGGAGGTGTTCAAAAAACATCTAGATGTGGCACTCCAAGACATGGTTTAGTAGGCATGGTGTTGTTGGGTTGACAGTTGGACTAGATGATCTCAGAAGTCTTTTCCAACAACCTTTATGATTCTATGATTATCTTGTCCAAATGGAGGTCACCTCACTTGCATTATGGTGGAACAAGATTGGGTTTACAGCAAGTCATTGTGAGTCTGGGTGATTTCCTCAAGTCCTCTCCCAGCATCTCCAACAAGACCATCACTGTGGCAGTGATGAGGCCAGGCCATAGGAACAAGTCCCACTCGGCTGTGACATGCATGCTGCCAAGAATTTGCTTGTTGGGGAGAAATAGGCCACAGGCAACTGGCATACCACCCTGCTACAGAGGCAAGAGCCAGAAGATTAGAACAAATGTCACAAAATAGGATGTGCGTTGAGATGTGACCCCCCAGTGCAAAGACAGGAAATCAGTCATTAATTCTAAACCAAGTAGAAGCCACAGCTGCAAGCAGTAACTGCAAACACCAATCAATGACTGCAACCACAGACACTGTTGCTGTCAAATGTGTTCCTGATTACCATGGCACCAGCTTGCTCATTCAGTAGTTACTGAAAAAAAAAAAAAAAATCTCCTCAGCTGGGAATAAGAAAATACATTTCTGGCAGGCCACTGCATACTTATTTTCCCTCTTTGGCTCCTTCCTGTGCTCTGAGCTGCTCCCCCATTTCCTCTCCGGGTCTTCTGCTGGCTTTGTCTCCTTCACAAGCTGGAATTGCATCCATCTGAGTCACAGGGAACAAAATAAAGGCTTATGTTGTGCTGGACACAGATGTTTCTACAAGGAAGAAAGCTCAAAAGGAAGGACAGATGCAAACCTGAAAAAGGAGGGGGCACTTGGCAAAAGGGTCAGATGCTTCTGAATTTCTCGGCTGACCACATGTACAACTTGGGAAGTAATGTTACATCACAGTTCTGCTCAGCAAGAAACAAATCCTGTCCTGCCCATTGCAGAGCCTACTGGGGCACCCACTGATTTCAGTGCTGGAAGAGGGCATCCTGTCCCAGAGCATCTACGAAACTGAAGCAGTTTTCTCTCTCTGCTGCTCTGAGAAGTCCTCGGACTGGCAGCTCCCAGAGAAGGCAGCTGTATCACAGACTCTCAGTGCTTTTATGATATTCTGCCAGCAGTGTCCTGCACAGAGGTTCAGACCTGAGCGAGCCTCAGTTCATGCCTTTCCAAAGGCTACATCAAGCACTGGTTGGAGGTTTCCATTCCTGCAAGAGGCAACTTCTCTTGTCTCCTGCTCTTACCTCACACACATACTCTGCATCCAGCTGCAACCTATTCCTGCCTATAGCCAATTAGGAAGCTGTAGCAGAAGGTACCATTTTTCTTGCTGTTAGTTTTGGATACAGAAGGTGGTCTTATACTTCCACACAGCTCAAACAGTGTTAACAGTACATCTGTTTGGCTTTGGAATAAATCCAGAGTTTAGAGATTTAAAAGCCTGAGTGACGACTCCTTTGCCCCAAATACATTGATCCATAAAGCTTTAAAGTTGTAAAAAACCCAAACAAAAAAACCCTCCTTCATGTGACCAGGCTGCCAGATGATACATATATCCACACTGTCCGCACAGCATGTAAAGTCCTGGTTTGACACAGCCCAGCTGCAAGGTAACCAGCTAGGCCTTAGCCCTGCCTTCACAGGGCTCCATGCTCTGTTACCAGCTGTGTCAGAAATGAAAGTGTTCATGTGTTCTTTCCAAGGAAAGAAATACAGTCCCCTTCTCCCACATAAGCTGGCAAATGTATCTGCTAGATTCAAAAATAGGTGCACCAGTGAAGAGCACACAGTGATGTTTTCCCTGAAGTGTGAATTCTTAGGTTTCTTCAAGGGGTATATCAGAGCTTGTCCAATGATTTAAACAATCAATTTGGAGACTATCTGTCCAAAACAACTTCAATAGATTGCTGTGCTAACTGGAATTAAAGAAAAAAAAAACAGATAGGATCTCCAAGAGACATGTGGTTTGCTCCATACTTTACAAATGCTGGTCCTGGAATAAACACCATTGAGCAACACCCTAACTGGGCACAGACATCCATAGGCAGGATCTTCCTGAAAGCCCAGGCTTCCTTCAAGAAAAGCCAGAGACAAATGTACTTTTAAAGGTAAAGGCAGGAGACAGGGACAGCTTTGCCCCATTAACCCCCTTCCCACATTCACACCCTGTGCTATGGCTCTGATGCCCCCATCCAGTACCCCAGCTTCCTCTGGCTTGTATGCCAGCTGCAGCCCACTCTGCTTCTGGCTGCTTTACCCGGGGGCTCTGCTAGCTGGCGAAGCGAGGAGCAGAGTGTGGGTCAGATACACATCTTCAGAGAGCACATCCACATTCCTGAGAATTGCAGAAGCACCCACAGCTCTGACCAGGTCACACTCCCAGCCAGAGAGAGCCTCCAACCACATCCTGATGAAGTCCCTCAACTCAGGGACTTCATGCACATGTCTGGTGTGACGCAGTACAAGAAGCACAATATCCAGTAACTATTTTCCCATAGCTGCACCTTCCCCTTAGCCCTGTTGTGCTCCCAGAGTTCCAGCATCACATGGGCAGGCTCAGGCAAAGCTGTGGGGTGGTTCACAGGCCAGTTAACTCCCCCCCAGCCACAGGTGCCCCTTGCATTGGGCTGAACCATGATCTGCTGTAAGGGGACACAGCCCCTTTGTGTGTTGCCACTTCCTATCACTTCTCCACACAGCCAGTACAAGGGCAATGTGCTACTCCTCCATCACCATGCTAAAGTAATTTCTGCCTTGAACAATGCTCATGCATTTTGCAGTTCAGGAGCTTGCACTCAGGCTCAACCACTGAGCCCTCTGATTCCCCATCCATCAGAGACGTCAAATGCCAGATGTGCCATGCAGGGAGACTGTACATCCCTTGGAATAGTCTTCCAAATCTCTACAGCAGGGCTGAGCATCCCAGGCAGGCTAAGGCAGTGCTCTAGCCTGGGGTGGTGGTGCTGGAACAAGGGAAGAAGCAGGGTGGAGCAGAGTAGGAAGGGTCTATGTGGATGTTGGGAGGTGGCAGGGGAGCAGAGCAGGAAGGAATGGGATGTGGGGAACGAGGGACTGCTCCTACACCAGGACAGCCTGTAACAAGCCCAACCTTCCCCAGGACACCTTCAGGAAGCAGAGAGCAGGATTCTTCCTCAGGTGCAGGATCTCATCCCAAGGACAGCTGAGTTCTTTCCAGCAGACTTTGAGGCCACCCTGCTCTTTCACAGACCTTCCCTGGCCTTTAGGGGAATTGTGCAAGAGGACAAGCACTGGGAGAGCAACCTCTTCCTCTACCTCCCCAGCAGGCAGGTGGGCAGCTGCTCTCTGGTACTGACAGTGCCCTATCTTGCAGAGGTAAAGCAAAGCAAGTTCCTTTGGCAGGGAAATGCAGCTCTCTGTGGTGGGACACAGGTTCAACCAACACCTGAGGATTTGGGGAGCAGAGATCCACATTCCTCTGCCAGCGGTGAGGGAAGAGGGAGTAGGGCTCCTTCTCACCACTTCTTCTTGACCTCTCTGGAAAGAGACCTGCAAGCCCTTACTCGAAGCAGTCACTGTGCTCAGAGACACACGGCTGCCAGGATGGTGTGAAGCAAGCCACCTGGAGCTTTAAAGAGTTTATATTTCCCTCTGTGGCCCAGCATACTTGAAATGTCCTTGATACACAGCTTAATGGCCATTTCATAAGGAAATTGCAAACTGAGAAAGCACCTTCTTCCCAGCAGCAGCTCAACCGTACAGACCTCTCACACCACAGAGACCAAACCGTGCCAGGGAGGTGGTGTCAAGCCTGCAACTGGAAGGGTTCACTGAAGGCAAAGAGCAAAAGCCTCTCTTTTGCCATTAAACAAAATAAGCTTTCTTGGCAAGGGACAGACTTCACTGGGGCTTCACGGGCTGCTTGCTGCAAGCTCTGACCACGATGTCAGAGCATGTCCCACCAGAGTGCTGCAAGTTGGTAGCATTAACCTGGCCTCAGGCTCCTGCAAGCCACCTCCTGGTCATGCACCATGCCACTCTGTGCTGCAGGATCCACTTCTGACCCCCTTTCTTTGCTGCCACCCTTTTTTGCTCTCTGAATGAGTGTGAAATTTCGGAATCTGTGCTCCGTCTCTGCTGTTTATAAGCCAATAAACTCACAAACCACAGCTGGGACCGCTGCTTGTCAAACCCTGGTTTATACAGACATCTAGCGGCTTGTGCTCAAACTCCACCAGTGCCACCACACAGCAGCGCCAGCGCCACGATTTATTCGCATTGTCAAACCAATGCGTCCCTGTGTTGTACACTGCGCGCACGCATAATGAATCAGCATGCCCCAAAGAGCCGACAATTAATTAAGATCATTTAGGGAGCCCATGTCACAAACCAAATACTTCCAGATCAATCCAGTGTTCTGCCATTTTTGAGAGGTCAGTCCTTATGGCAAGAGAAGAGAGGAAACAATCTGTATGATGCAAGTCTGTTAAAACTTCTTTGCATCTCCACACCAGAAAAGACAACAGAAGCAGATGTCACAGGGCAGTGTCTTGCCAACACAAATCATCCCAAATCCAAAATAAAAAGCACTTGGGGTGGTGACAGGAAACCTAGTGTTGCACCTGTTAAAGGAGTTTTCAGCAAGCACAGCCCCCCAGGGTGGCTCGACCAAAGGCATTGCCTACCAGTCCAGTGCAGGGCCCTCACCTCTGCTCTCCCATGGGCAGCCATGTCCTGTGGGGATGTTCTCAAAGGACCAGAACATGGGCCTGGAGCCTGACAGCTTTAAAAAGTTTGTATTTCCCTCTGCGGCCCAGCATACTTGAAATGTCCTTGATACACAGCTTAATACCCATTTCATAGGGAAACTGCAAGCTGAGAAAGCTGTGTCCTGCAGGGCATGCCCCAGGTATCAAAGTGCTCAACCTTGTCCCCCACTCCTCTACCACCACTGCTGTGACTTCCGGCAGCCTTGCCCTGGTGGGATGAAGAGGTGGTGCTGAATTTACATGGAGCTAGGTGTCTTTGAACAGACTGAATGCTGAATATTGACAGATCTTGCTTAAAAGTAATATGCATACCACCCTGACAGATGCTTTGGAGTACCCAAAACAGGCAGTTTCAGCCTTAATTTCTTTGTGTTTCTACCCCTCCACTTTGAGACGAGGATAGCCTGTCTACACCCCCAGCATACCCTGAAGAGAGTAAATTCAGTCTTATTTCAGAGCCACCTATACAGGATGGTAGGGGGAGCAGAAAGGAGTGACTGAAGGTTCACACCAGTAAGGGTTTAGACAGCTAACCATCAGACAGCCATGGGTCACTGTCTAGGTATCCAGGAGGGACAAGGAAAATCCTGAATGCCTACTGTTTTGCCAAATGAAGCAGAAATATCACAGGGGAAAAAGCAAGAGAGAGTCGCAACGTATCAGGACTGCCCTGGCAACAGTGCGTACATTAGACTTTGTGCCCACAAACTTAGTTTTCTGAAGTCCTGATTTAAAGCAAACATAATCCCAAAATGGAGAGAGACAGCTTTCCCATTGCTCCTGAAGGCCATGCTCCTTCACCCTGATCTGGACTTCCCCCATCAGGCTCTCCCTAAGGCATCCTTGTCTTGTTCTGCACAGAAACACCGTGACTCCATCCCACATGTGACAGCACACTATGCACAGATGCCACAGAGGAAAGGGCTAGAGTACAGGACAGAGCAGGGCAGAAAAGCAGGCAGCCTCAGAGGGCAGCCTAGCGCAAAGCAGGAAAGAGAAAAGCCACCCACGGGAGGAGTCCCCACTGCTCTGTGCACAGATGACCCAGTCCCAGGCAGCAGCTGAGGAGCTTGGCTCTTTGATCTCCAGGGCACATTTGAATTTGAGGAGGTGGGGATGCCCTTGGAGCTGCTGCAAGCAGCATTTGAGAGGTGTCCCACCACCTGTGAAGCTAAGGAAAAGCTGCTGTTATCAACCTTAGTGAGATTATCTCTTGATTTCCTGGAGGGGTGAGAGTCTGAGTCACTTGGCAGTGGGAGGGCGACTTCTTCATGTGCCTATTGGAGCAGCCAAAATGCGTGGGCAGGGTAAAAACAATGCAGGTGCAAGTGATTATGGGGGCAGGCAGAATCACCAGAATAGTATTTTTCCTACTTATTTGGGTATGTATAACATTCATCACATCAGCATGCAGAGCTGCTTGCACCTCTCCCCTCACCTGTGCCAGAGCTGATAAACAGTGCCTGTGTCCCAGAGTCTGGGGCTCTTTGGTCTGCTCCATGCCGTGCTGCTTGCCATCAGCATTTCTGCTCTGCCTCCACACATACTTATTGCCCTTTCGCTCTGCCTACCACCCAGCAACCCCCTCCATACCTTCCTCCAGGGACTTCACCTTATACCAGACTTTCCCTCTTTGCAGCCTTCAGCCCAAGGCAGGATGAATTGGGTAAGTTTCTTACACCAGTACTGCTTTGGGCAGCAAAGGCACAGCAAGCTCTGCGCAGGCACGCAATGCCATCCAGATGAGCTGCCTGCTTGCTAGGAGGGCAACATGCATTCCCTCACACTCTCGATGCCAACCCTCACTCAGCCATCAGGACCCACAGCAGAGGGATCAGCCCCACCTGACACTGAAGGCAGGAAGAGGTACAGCCGCAGGAACTGACTCATATCTGCTGATACAGCCCTTCTCTGTATCCTTGCCCTCCCAGGGCACAGCTTTGCTCACTGCTGGGCTGCACCATGGCCTAAGATATGGTTCCCACATGGGGAGATAAAACAGCCATATCTCCTTCCAGTCACAGCTCTCCCACTTGCTCCTCCACACACCCTCAGACAAGGGTCTCTTCATCAGCCCCTTCTCACCCTGTGGCTGCTGGAGACTAACCATTTGGGAAGAGCAGAAAACCCTTCCCAGGACAGCTCAGTAGCTGTGACTGGTAAGCAGAAAACTCTATACTACCCAAGGTATCAATGCACCTTTCACCCCACCCAGAACAAAACCATACGCATGGTACTAGAGACCAAGGCACACGACAGCTAACAAGGGCTATGCTCCATTGCACTGGCCACCCTCAACACTCCTCTGCAAACCCACTGCCCAGGCTGAGAAGCAGCACTTGCATGAGAAGCAATGCTCACAGAACTACCGTTCTACAAATAAACATACTAAAATCAGAAACATGGCATAAAACTTGGAGGAGAAGGACAAGAATATTCTTTGATGCCCAACAACAGAATTTCAGCTAGTATAAAGGTCTTGTATCTTTGTGGCTGATTTTGCAAAGGATTTGAAAAAGCAACTCCCTTTACCAGACAGCATGGGAAAGTAAGCCACCAGCGCAGTTTTCAAGAAAATATTTAAATGAACAGTCTTCTGTTAGCTGGGAAATAAGAAACATCATGTTGTCCCAGACCTGGTGACAAACATGCATCCCTTGGCAAAATGCCAAATGAGCAAGCCTGGGCAGTTGCAATGTTTTTTGTTTTGGTTTTTTTTTTTTAAAAAAAAAAAAAAGAGAAATAGTATTTCTCCCACTTATTTAAAAGAAGATCATTTCATACATGATAAATAATAACTCTGAGACAAAACTCTCTGGTTGCCACATCTCAGAAGTGGCATAAATCTCTTCAGCATGGATGAGAACCTGACATGTTACAGGATGGAGAGAACACTGCAAGGAATGAAACTTCCTCACTCAAAACCTTTCAGAAACCTTCCCAGGGACTTATGGAAGGAGGACTCCCACCTTCCAACCCCACTCAACAACCGTGGATGAGCACATTTTACACAGGTGCTACAGCAGGAAGGCTTCACTCTGAGCACAGCTTTGAGGTCCCCAGCAGGAAGATGTTCAGCCTTTGACACTCAAACAAGCCAGGGGGGAGTACATGATAGTTACAAACAAAAGGAAAATAAGTCATGGAGAGAGTTTTGCATTTCAGTCCCCCAGCGCAGCTAATCAATACACACACACAGTTTCCTTGCCATTTTCCAGACCCACTGCAGAGAGGAGAAGGCTAAAAGCACACTCAGCTGAGGCACAACAGGGCAAGACAACAAGGCACAGAGTGAGTTAAAAGACCCCTTCATACAGGGGCTGCTGTCAGTTAACTCTGGAGCACCAGTATACCCCTTTCTTCTGAAGCCTGCTGCTACTCCATTTTCTGTGCAGGCTACCACAGTACAGAGAAGTCCTGGGATAGAGTGAATGGCCCCTTTGCTGACAGACCCTGGCTCAGCACTGGTCTTCAGAGGAGGCAGGAGGGCTGAGTGGGTGTAGCTGCTCCACCTCCACCAGGGCATGGAACATGTGTGGTGGTGGTGGAAAAGGGGGTATTTTCTCTTGTGTCTGATGGAAATACCTACCGATAGTACCTTATCTCACCAGATCAGCTTTCAGAGGAGAAGCATTTGTACTACACTGCTTCTTATCAAACAGTGCCTGAGAGAGTTTGAGACAAACTGCCTAGAGATGTCCCCCAACACCTAGACTCAAACCCACGCGAGGCACGCACTCAACCCAGCCTTGGAGCAGGACTCCCTCCATACCAGAAGTCTGCAGAGTCCCTCTTACCTCTCACAGCCAACTCATCCAGTGCCCGCAGTTGCTCTGCTCCAGTCCAGTGTATCCCAGTCTGCACCAGTGGGTTTACGGGAAGAGAGCTGGGAACACTCCAGCTGAGGTGCCTATATTGGAGGGCAGCCTCTCATGTGCCTATTCAGTCACTTTGGCCCTTACATGTCAGGCAGCAACCTGAGGGAGAGCCAGTGCTGAAGAGTGCAAGAAGGGAGTACAGGTCTGGTCAGCTAAAGTCATCAAGATTAAGTTTGCGGGTGGTTTCCTTTCTTGTAAACACTTATTGATCCCTATGCGACTGCTGGTTAGCGATGTCTTGCTTGCTCTCCTTTGACTGCATTTTCCTGTGTGAAAAACACATACAGGATTTAAGGTTCACATTTTGGTTTATGACCACATAAGAATGTTTTCATGACTGCAGTCCCAAGGGGAAATGTGAGGAGACCTGCAAATAGGATGATACAAAGCTGCATATTGTCCAAGCTCATGGAGGGACAGCTTTTACCACTTTTACAGCTAGGCAGCATAGACAAGACTTGAGATTTTAAGAGCTAAGGTGCACAAATCCCTCTACAGTCCAGGTATCAGTGACGTAGGAGGGAACGAGAATAACCCTTGCTGAATAGGACTTTGCTGCCTTTGGAGTTTGTCCAGCCTCTGTATCACCAGCTGTCCTAATGAACCACCAGAGATAGGGTTCTTTACACTGAGGATATGACAACCACACAGCTTTACACCAGCTCCTCGGTCAGACCGAAGGCCCGCCAGCCCCATCCACTCTCTAGTCCTACCCAATAACAGATATTTGGTGGATTCTTAAGAATATAAGTTCCTCCTTTTGAAGCACTTTCTCAGCTACCAGAGATTAATTAGCACAAAGCCAGACTACTTTCAAACATACACAGCAAAACCCAAGTCAGGAATAATGCCCTATACCTAGGCAGGAACATTAAGCTGCAGAATTTAAAGCATGAAGATAGAAGATCTCCCAGCCTTACCTCCCAGCTACCACAGCACAACTAAACTAGCCCCCATTCACCTTTACCCTGCTTTAAGTAATTTGCCCAATTAGGGCAATTAACATTTGGCTGAACCTTGTTCTCCACACAGGTGTGAGGATACTGAAAGGTTAATCATCCCTCCCTGTGCAAACCAGGTGTTTTATTTTTCACCCAGATTAGGCCATTTTTCACCAGTGAATCTCAGGCCTTTCTCCAGTAAGAGAAAAAGCTTTCTGTATTTTTCCCCAAGAATGATAGTTATGAGCCAGAATTTCATTTCTTCTCAGCAATTCCTTAAATACTATGGTTTAAGTTGCAGTCTCACTACAAGGTAGATGCTGCAGAAGTTGGCTAAGAGGTAGGAGGAATGAAAGTCACCCACTGCTGCCTTTAGTCTCTGCTCCTCTGTCTGTCTGTTCCAGCTGAAAGACTTTTCTGCTACCTGCCACAGGTGAGCCACAAGGAGTTGCTTGCCCAGGACAATCCTAGAGACTCCCTAGGGTCACTCTATCCCAGAAAGTGGTTTTGTATTGTACCAGAGGGTTGTAACCCTTGAGCTGGTGTTTGCAGTGACAAATGTTTCAGTGGCAGTTGTGCACCCAGGTGTAGGTCACCTCCCAGAGCCTCTCTGTTCTCTGTTCTGCTGTTACTTGCCATTTTTGCAGGGGAATTTGATCAGTCACATCAATGATCTGGAGGCCCTCTAAGGAATTTAATCTGCTTTTAGATATCTTTTTGCTCTCCCTTTAGAAATAGTCCAGAACCCTTAAGGACTGCAGACCCAGGTTGAAATTAAAAGCACCTGCAAGCCAAGCCTGCAGACAATAAAGCAGTTCTAGACAACACTTGTCAACTATGGAGACAGCTTCAGCTCTTTCCTGTTGACTGGGTTGGGATTGGACCCTGCTAAGATTTCCAGTATTCTCTCAGGTGTGACGTTAGCTCTTTGGCTGCTGTTATACCTACTGTCACATGTCACTGGTATGCTCCCAGTCTCTGGAATTTCCCCCTCTTCCAAGAATTCAAAGTCAGCACATGTTTTCTCACACTACTCTCTCAGACTCTTAGATACACAACCCTAAACCAGGTCAGAAATCACTGAACAACTACTTATTACTGAGAGAGCTGATTTCTCCTCTCACTTCTTTCCACTTCTCAAAACAAGTTCTGCTTACCCAAATAATACAGTCTTTTCCAAGCCTTATGTCAGTTTTGTTACAAATGCTTGACTTTTTCAGGACTTTTTTTTCCATGCGTAGCAATGAAGACAACAGCGACCCATCTTTTGGTAAGGACATTTCAGTTAAACAGGTTACCAAAGGCAGAGGAAGAGCAAGGCAATGCTGCAAACTATATCTAGTGAAGATTTATCATAGGATGCCTCTTCTGTGCACTCAGGCCCTTTGCTTTCACATCAATACTGAGCACTTTGCTGATAAGCTAACCCAAAACTTTCAGTCTGATACACTTCATATCACAGTCAGCCCACACTGGTCCCAAGAGACCTATGTGGCAAACTTTCAAAAGACCTGGGAAAGTTCCAGTCATGAAGAAATTTAATAGTACCTCAGTTGACTAAAGCTCTGCAGGGCTACAGCTAGAAGTAACATTATTGTGTGTAGCTGGTGAATAGTCTGAATAAAGAAATACTGGCAATATCCATCTCTAACTTTTTTTGGACTCAGTCAGAAGCTTATTTGGATCTTAATCTACTTTTAAGTCTCCTGAGGATCTTACTTTTAAGATTACTCTGAACTCAGCTTCCAATTTAACATTCTCAAAGCAATCCAGGTATGGTTTGCCAAAACCCATTTTGACACGGTCACATTTGGTATCTGCATCCAGAAGTCACATAATAACAAGTCTGAAAATTTGCATGTGTAGAGCAGGGTGTCCATTTAAATTGCATTCTTTAAGCCTCCCTGCCCTGGTTTCAAGGCCTCCATGTACTTCATCGCAGCAGTTCATAAGCTGTGCTGGCTTCAGCTCCTTCCCTGCAGAGCATTTCCTGAGAGCGCTCATCCAGCCATGGCTTGGAGGTGCAGGATGCACAGCAAAGCTGACTATCTCTCAGGCTACACACCTGACATCCCTGCTCTCCCTCACCTGAGCAGGTGAGGAGCAGGTCTCAGGAGCAGGCTCCTGAGACTCCATCAGAAAATTAAGATGGTGAAAATTCTTTGGAGCAGCAGTGGACCAAGACTGCTGCCAGAAGCATGCAAAACCTCGCTGGCTGTCCTGTCCCTGTCCTCAGTAACCTCTGCTTCCTGCCCAAGGTAGCTCGATTTCCTGTAGCTGTGTTTACACGAAATAAAGAGGAAACATTTTTAGTTTGTATCTGCTGTTCTAATAAGCCCTGAGCTGTTTATCACAATCGCTACTGTTACATTCCCTTCCAGGTGGCAGAGAGGCGTCATGGGGGCCAGCCTGCCGCGAGCACCTACGGGTGGAACAAGCCTGTCACCCCAAAGGTGTGTGGAATGGGGAGGAGCTGTTCAGCCCCTCCTGCACACCATCTCCTCCTCCCTGGCTGCTGGTGGAGAGCTTCCCTACGTGACAGTATCACCTCAAGTGCAGAAACACTACACAGAGGCAGGACAATTCTAGCTTGGGGCTGAGCATTGAGCCATAGCATAAGAAGGTGGGAAGGGCTCTGCAGAGTGCTCCTGTCAGCCCGCTCTGTAGTTCCCAGTCCCAGAGACCCTGGCCTTCGTGGAGCCAGAATGTCTTCCTAGGGGGTGTCCTCCTCCTGAGCTTAGGGCTCTCCAAGGGAGGCTGCAAATTTTGCAGAGAATGCACCCTCATGCAAAGGCCTCATCCTGTAGCCACAAGTCATTAACTCTGTCTCCCAGCCACAGGACAATCCTCACTACTGGGATTAAGATAAACCCACGGCAAGCTGGCCAGCCAGCTAGACAGTAGTGCTATCCACGCTCAGGCCTCCAGGGACCCACAACCCACCCAAGGCCAAAACCAGCAATCTCAGGGAAGAAGGTCTCCTCGCAGCTTAGATCAGTGCTTCCTGCCCCTGCCACCACCGAGCACCATGGAAACATTTGAGCACCACCTCCCACCCAGCAGGGAGAGCAGTGCGGGTGGTCACCCGTAGCCCTGCAGGAGACACGGGAACCCTCCAGAGTGGGCAATATGCTGGCCTGCAGCAGCATGGGGGCAGCCCAGGCCGGAGGTGCCATGTGGCACTGCTGCACACCCTCAGCACCATCCCAGGCGTTCACCTGGTCACATGGAATGGGCACTGCTGCAGGATTGGGCAAGCACCTTGCTCAGCAGTGGGGAGGAAAGAGTTTCCAAAAGGTCTTCAGCTCAGCACAGGCCATGCTGCTGGAGCCCCCAGGACGGTGAAGACTCCACCACCCTTTGTGGAAAGAAGGGCCTTATCTCCCTCCAAGCCCTTACCACCACCAGATGTGATTCACCCATCCCAGCAGAAAAGTCACTTGCAGAATGCAAATATTTATGAATCACCTGTGGGCTCTGCTGTCTCCAGACTGTTTTGGAAGTATCACACTGCTCTTGCACAATGCCACACTGCCCTGGCAGGTGAGGGTGCTAACATCGCAGACCACAAGTCTTCCTGGCAGCACTGCGTGGCAGAGCCAAGGAACAGAGGCGGGACACAGGCTTAGCTGAGTGTTAGTGGTGCATGTACCACAGGGTGGAGCCTGGAGCTGCCCTACCTACAGCTGGGACCTGTTGTTCAAGTTGCTTTGTGCCACCAAAGAACTTTTTCATGTAGTTGGAAGACCTGTGGCTTCATTCAGCATGGAGACCCCTACCAACGTCCATCAAAATCCTGATCCTCCACCCAAGCCTCTGGCCCCTGCCCCTTTTTTCAGCTTCCTCCTTTACTGCAGGGTTAGTGTGGCCTCATCTTTCCTCTCCTCTGCTCCCCTTCAGCTGAAAATGTCCCTGTAACCATACCCTCACTCACAAACTGCACACCGAGAGTCAATTCCGAACAATGTCCCCAAGATACTAGGCTCTAAGACAAAGGAGATTTTATCTGTGAATCCGATTTCCTTATGAAGTGAAAGGATGCACTCTGCTCATCCAAGTTGAGTTTGAGGGGCCCCAATATAGTTCCTCCTTTCTGTGCTGTCAGTCCCCACGCCTGCCCTTACCCAGCTCCCACCTCCAGGCAAGGAGTTCAGGGCATTTCCCAGTCTCCAGCACTTACCACAGGACCTATGTGTCCTAACCTCCCTCCCAAACACATCTGCTGGCTGCTCACCAAAGTCACTTCTCTGCCAGATCCCAAAATCTTGCAGACACAACCACTGCAGTGTTCATGTTCCTCAGCTTCCAGGTCCCACCTCATGCCAGCAAAGCAAAGCTCTGTGGCTGAAGAGAAAGATGCTATAACCTTGCTTACAAGGTACCTGACGTATTTTTACAGACCAGCTCTTCCCTCCCTCCAACACTGGCCCATAGCCATCTCTGGGTAGCATAAACAGCCTGTTCAATATTAGCTACTCTGCCTCGTATTTTTGTCATCAGCAGTGCTTCTTTTAGGGCATTCACAACTCTTTGCACGTGCTTCCTGTCACAGTGCAAGGGGGCCTGGAGTGCAACAGCAGAAGACTCTCCCAGGCACAACAAGCTGTTCCATGCTGCTGCTTGCAGCCTGTCCTGCACCCTTCAGCTTCACCAGCCATTGCCCCAGCCTTTTGGAGAAAACAATGGCTCCTCAACCTATCATTTTTTCCCTCTGTACCACCAGTCATGTACCCTCCTCTGCCTGGGCACAGAGCCATATGCCATACAAGCTGTGTGGAGAAAAGCTGCATTTAGGGATGTTGTATCAGCTTTAGCCACTGTGGTAGATGGAAAATAGTTCTGTTTTGGACATTCACCCACGTGCATATGTGCACAATTGGCTGCCACTTGCCAACGTTCACAATTTCAGCTATTTTTTGCCTACCACAGGCACTGCATCTCCAGTCAAGCTCACACGCCCTTCATCCTTAGCATTGTCAGCTATTTATTCCAATGTCTTAATAATATAAAGCAAGTATCTCCCTTGGAGAGAATTTGAAGATAGAGTACATCCTAGACTTGAGTTCATGCAAACATTAACAATGCTGAAGGAAAAATGGAAAAAAAAGATAACATGAAAAATGTTTCAGATTGCTGAGAGGTAACACTTGTAGATGTGTGCACACACACACACCATAATGTCACTGTACATCAAAGTGCACTAAATGCTAACAAGAAACATGTAAATCACCAAAACAGGTAACAATAAGAATCATATGTCAGCTGGAAAGGCATTAAAAAAAATGCAACCAGAAATAAAGAGCAAAGAACAATACAACGCAGAGTGCAAGCCACAGCTACAGATTTCAGCCACCAGCAAAGGCTGTGGGGGAAAATGCTGCCTGGGACCAAATACGGTGAAAATTTTTAGGTGAAAAAGGGGTAACTACTCCCAACTGCAAAGTTTCCTAATTTCTAAGGGGAAACTGGCTGTGATGAAGAAGGTCCAGCAGTAAAAAAAGCATAAGTGAACTGTCCTCTCATGTTTTTACACCTGCAGTCTCAAACTCCTGCATGTCCCTGATGTGAAAGAGCTTGGTCTCAGGATGTGTGACAAGCCATTCCCAGGACATCAAGCCACAAAAAGAGGCAACATGACCCTATGCAACATGCACTTTCTAGCAGGGCTCTGTGAGGCAGCATCCCACTTGGTTTCCTCCTTTACTGCGGGGTTAGTGTGGCTTCATCTTTACTCTTCTCAGCTCCCCTTCAGCTGAAAGGGCCGACTTCCCACTCCACACCTCACACAGCTGCTGCAGCCATTTTGGGTGTCACACCAAGCAAGTGCAGCTGGCATGTGGGGTGTGCAGCAGGCAGGTATCATGGCCATCTGCCACAGGTGCTTGACACCAGTCTGGGGCACGAGAATAAAATGCCCCAGAGTTATTTGCTCACTGCCCCATGCTTGATGGCTCTGCCCCACTCTCATCAGAGAGGCAGCAGGTCTGAAGCCCCTCCGTCCTTGGGAGGGATGGAGCTCACCTGCTGCTTACTGGCTGCTCTCTGCTGTTAGACTTCTATAGACCCACTCCTTAAATTCCTCATAAAGCTTCATGTAACAGACTTTGTGTGTTCACTATTTCTTACCTGCTTTTAAGAGGAGGTCAGGTGGGAACCTGTCCCACCCTCAGGGAGGTACCGAGCCTGCCGAGGGAAAGGGCCCCAAGATTTTGGGGGGAGGGCAGGGAAAGGAGTCCCAGGAGGAGCTGGGTGTCAGCCTGTGGCATAAGGGTAAGCCTTGGGGGTGACAGAGACCCCGCTGGGGCAGCAGGGGTGCGTTGGTGGCTGGAGGCAAGGTCCCGCGGCTGGGAGGACCAAGTGGCCCTGGGAGCACTGTGGGGAAACCTTTTTACTTCTGTTTTGTTCTCCCTCCTCGCTCTGAGCTGTCTCTTACTAAAAAGTGGCATTTCTTAGTTTCTATTGAGGCTTTTCTTTCCAGCTGCTAGCTCTGCATTCACACCATCAATTTCATTGTTAACAGACATCAGACTACTGATCTGTCCTCAACACGCACACAAAGACTTAGTTCAATCTAACACCAGCAGCTCAGGTAGCTGAAGTCAGAAACCCAAAACTAATGGAATTTCTCTGTGCAAGTCATCCAGGTCTTCTGGTTTTAAGCTTGATATGAGTGAACTAGCTACCATTGGAAATAAAAGTATTATGTCATGGTTAGGATATGATTATGTTCCACATCCTTCCAAATGTAAACCCAGAACACTTCAAGTGTCCTGCCTAACAGTTTTATCTGCTCTGTGGCATATTATGTTTGGGTTTGCTCCATT